>OOFG01018372.1:2711-19436 GCA_900323295.1 Molva molva
CCTGCCATACCACGATGGTGCCCACACTAATTAACTGTTGAAAATACATTGTGTACGTGCACCGTGAATACAATCTCGGATCACACTCACTATTGTTCACTTGGTGGGACAATGCAGTGTAACAGGATTGGATGGAGGACGTGCACTGAACCATCCTCTCTCAGCCCATGGCAAACAAAAAATGAGCCACCAAACTGGTTTCTTGATCCTATTACAAAGACATCTGATCAGGTGTGTTTCCCATCTGCTTGTCAGTTGGGAGTGGGTTGAGCAACCTGGCAGGACTCTTTCAGCGCCCCGCTGTCTGCCAGCCTGAAAGGTCCTTGGCATGATGTCAGGAATTTGTGCTCTGAGTTGAAATAATTGTAACTCTGACGTGAGTCTCCTCCGCGACAAACACGCGACAGTCACTCTACCAAAAACAAATTACCCTGGATTCAATCCTGTGGCCACTACAAAGTGCAGGCATAGAGAACCGCTGAGAACCGCACAAACATTCAATTACATTTCTCAAAGAATAAGTGTCACGCAGGCCTACTGACAAACTATGAAGCAAGCCTCGCTATAACTTCCAGCGCTGCTCAAAACCTTGGTGTGAAACCAACAGCATTTAGTGCGCACTAAACAAGTCACCAACAAACACGCGACAGTCACTCTACCACCACTCTACTCTTTCAATTTGAATTGACTCTATACCAGTGGAACGGTTTGGCCGAATCTCCTACCGATGTTCTTTCTATACCGTTTATACCGTCCACCCCTAACATATATGAACACATGCAGTACCAAAGTGCTGTTGTAGCGTTCTTTTGATTCGGGAGTCATGTTACAGATTGTCCTTGAATATAAGTCTAAACGATGAGAACAAATAATTGCTGGATGTTAATACTTTAAATTGCAGATAAGTATGGGCTAATAATAATGGGCTCTGCTCGTGTTCTTTTAGTTTTTTTTCCTTACTTATATTTTTTATAAATATTACATTATTTAGCTAATTGGTTGAACTGTTCAGAAACTAGCAAAATAGTCTTAAAAACAAATATGAAAAAAAATCCCACTCCATTTCCTCTCCATACTGGTATATATTATATATAACAACCACATGTGATTGTCATCCTTTGGTCAAACAGGCTCCACCAACCGGACCATTCAACGTTTGATGATGCACTCGTCCCACATTGCATGGAGGCAGCAGGTGCCGTTGGTGGGCTGAGAGTGAGTGAGTGAGAGTGTGGGAGTGACTGCCTTCCAAGGGGGTTGGATACATTATGTAAGAGCGAGCATGGCAGACGTTCCCTCATTTGAAGGCCTCACAAGTCACCTCACAGTTGCTTTGAATATTAGATGGACCAAAGGTTGGTTGGTGGCTGCTGCTGTGGTTTTGTTTTGTCCGTCTTTTGCCGTCTTGTTTTTTATTTACAGATGTTAAGTCCTTCATGTTCACGTGAAGAAGCCTGTCAATTCTAAATAGGAAGACAACGAAAGTGCTTTTGACAGAATCTCTCCAGTGACATTTCGTGCCCCCCTCCCTCTCCCTAGGCTTTTCATTTGAAGCATGTGTACCACCTGGGTCTTGCCCTACCACTCCAGGTGCTGCTGCGAGCTGGTAATAAGTGGCTGAAGGAAAGAGGAAAATAAGACAAAGAGAGTGTGACAGAGAAATAGAGATAGGACAAATTAGAGAACTTAAGCAAGTGCGACAAGGCAAACGGATGCTGGTGTAATCTCTTGCACAACATGACCGTCGTAACTCTTTGTTTCCCATCGTACCGTGGAAGGCGAAGAGATCTGCTATTGTTTTGAAGCCATCACTGTTAACAATTAGCAGTTTGATTCAATTTATTTATGTACATTTGTTTTTTTACGCAATGATAATCGATATGACCTTTCCTAAATAGATTACATGCAGAGGCTTACTTGACAGTTGAGATTATCCACGGATCAAGGGAACCAGTGAGCAACCCTGCAACCAGAATCCACATCAACCCACTTAACTACCGTATAAATGTCGTATTGAGAATCTTCAAGGCCGATGTTAACGCTTTAAACAAAGCAGAACATGAAACAACACAAAATGACAAAATTATAATATTGCTGTGGAGTGTGTGTGGATGATGGCTGGTCTAAGCAGCCTCACCTGGCCCGAGTCAGACGGACTCTGGACTCTGGGGCTGGGTGAGGCTGCATACCTGTTGTGCATTGAGTAATCAATGTGCACAGGTTAAGCCACCCATCACCACACACACGTTTAGGGAGAGCTCCTGCATGGCAGCATGTCGCACCTTCTGCTCTGTATCATTATACCCACCTCCCACAGCTGCGTCTGTAGCCGATGCCAAGACACGCCCCCTCAAACCACAATTGCCTTCTGAACAATAGACATTTTATCTTCTTTTATACTTTGCATCTCCGGAACACCCAGCATTGTTATCAGACATTTGTGAACACCTGATCGCATACATTTCTGATATCCTATTTGGCAGAATAAGAACTTTAACGTTAACACTGTCAACACACACACAAAGGGCTCTATGCTGACTTTTTTCCAATGGAGCACTGTGCTCTGAAATCTAAAAAGTATTTAAATCTTTTTTGTATTTGTGTGTTATTATGCTGTCTAGGTCTATCTGTTTTCTAATGGAAAATGGTAATATCTACTAATTTTGAGTATAGCCTAAATAAATAAATGTAGTAGTATAAAACGAATGTAGGGATGTAGGGTTACTTTCTTTGTATGTTGCACACAAAAATAGTAAGGGACACACAAAGACATGCGTGTTATTGAATAGATCAGCTTTTTAGCTCAAAGGTCACATCCCTCAAGTCATAGCAGAGAAACGAACAAATAAATGATACAACAATTTTTTCCGCATGTGTTAGCAAAAGGGCTACCTGCAGAGCCCGGCACACACATGCAGCATTTTCTCATGTTTTTTCCATTGTTTATGATGTAAAGATGCATCCACTATCCAAACAGTCCCAGGACTTCTCTGTTGTCCGTATAAGGCTTCTAACTCATTGTGTCCTACGTCACTCAGGTATGTTTTGCAAGAGACATTGGCTAATTTTTGTGTGTGGATTTTTTCATTGCAACACCAACAAGTTTGGTTGAATGAAGGTGTGCCATGCATGTGGCACAACAGTAAAAATTGTGCAATTGATACGGTTGAAATTGAAATGGTTTCTATGCCTCGTTGCCAACCAGACAATACAGCATTGATGCACAAAACCATGCAGCTTATAGTGGGCTTTCTGTACCAAAAAGTAGTTTGCCAATTTGGGTCCTTCCCTTGTTTCTTCTGTAACAATGGGGCTTCACAGAAGTGCCTCAAGCCCTGCCATGCAAATGTTGTCAGTCCCTGGTAGTAGTCAAATAAAAAAACGTACACATTGAGACACAGATGAGCTGGTGGTGGCCTGGAGGGCGAAACGGAGACAACGGAGACTTGGTGGTCGTAGATTACTTACATTTATTTATTTATGGTCTGGAAAATGATTGTGTTTGGGTCCTAGAGTTGAGCGGTTGTGCATTCTGGATCTTGGCTTAATAATCTAGGGTTAATAAGATATATTAAAGCTGCAGAGAAGTAAGGTTCTTTAGATTTAGTTTTAAATTAGAATAGGATTATCTATCTACCAATGTATCTATCTGTCTTTCTCGTGTGGTGAATGAAAGAGAAAAAGTCCTGAAAGTTCATCTTTCGGGTAGACCTTTTTCTATGACCATGTCCTATTTCTAAATTTGGAAGGCAACTGCCCAGGCTTGCCCTCAGGCAATGCTCAAGGTTATTGGTATGTATCTAACCTGAGCTAGTCTTTAAGCACATCCTGTTTAATTTAATAAGATAGGAGTGCGCTCTGTTACCTATTTATGCATGAAATATCTTGGTTAGTATTCAAACTACACCTCCCCAGCCCTAGTTTATTTTTTTCTAATAAAGTGCATGATGCATCTTTAAATTTTTTTGTCGTTTCAGATCAATATTGACATCATTCCTATGGATGTGCAGTTTTGCCTGCAGTTATCTAATAACAAGGTGGTGTGAATGTGAAGGTTTTCCACATTGATGGATGGATCAAGTTTGAGTTGTCTTTTGAGCCGAGATGTGCTGTGGGCCTGCGTTTTCTTCTTCTTCTCTTCGTTCATGCTTTTCTCTATTACATCATTGCTAGTGCAAATAGACCTTGCTGTGCCATCCAGTCAAAGCAGAATGAACATTCATCAGATGCACATGTACATGTACATCTTATGGTCCAGAAAACAGATTTGCTGTTTTTTTGCTGTTATGAAGTGATGCCAATGTTTATTTATTTACGAGGTCACCTTTTACTCACAAACCTCTAATGTAAATGAGCATATGGGCTTTACATCGTGACAGCATTAGGAACTTCATGTTTTATCACTCGAACAAATCACAAATCACTGAAAACGGCACAGATTCTGTCTTTGAAAGTTAGCAAAATCGACCTATAAGCCACTCCGGAAAATAAACCGCAGCGACAGTTTTGGCTCGTAAAATTGGGATACAAGCCTTTAATCTCACAATTCTCGCAAGAAAAATGCTGGCCCTCCCTTTGTTAACAAGAATCTTACTAAAGACGCTCCCAAAACAAATCTCCCACTAACCCCGCCCATCCGAATCACGACCACAGAGTTGCACAGCCAGTTGGAGAAGACAAAACACTGTCATTGAGTTATTGAAATTGTCTGCCTACTTTGTGTAGGTCTACACATTACCGCGGACTAGCTACTTTATATCATATGTAATTGACATGATTTATGGATGGGTTGTATATAAAATAAGGAAATCTCCTTTTGCAAGTTTCATTATGACTCTGCATTATTTTACCTTCCATGTGCCCTAGATTATAACCAATCCATTTTTTTTGACCAGTTTTTATTATTTTAAGCAGCAATACACCCCCATATAAGGCAGGCGCCAATCAGTTTTTGGCAGACAATCAGAGCAGACATGAGAAACATACCGGCCTGGCAAACCCAGTGTTTCCCACACATAGACTTTACTTGGGCAAGCCGCCAAGGTATATTAACGGCCGCCAAAGTATATTTGGCGACCCATTTTAGCATTTTGTATTTAACATTTGTTATCCGTCCGAGAGAACGACGCAATCCGCCATCGATAGTGTTCCCATACATTTACATTTTTATGTATATTTACATATTTACATAGATTTACATACATTTACATTTTTATGTATATTTACATATTTACATAGATTTACATACATTTACATTTTTATGTAAATGTATGGGACATTGTTTACTACAATGTATGGGACAATGTATTGTTGTATTGTTTACTGTGGTGTGCTTTTGTCTTGTCTCAACACAGTGTATCAAGAATAATCCTCATGAGTCATTTTTACCATTACATTGTCAAAATGTAACGGTTGTCGAACAAAATGCTCAAAGTGACCCAAAGAAACATATTACAATATGAGCATGTTAATACGTATCACGTATATATGTGTAATTTGTAAAGCAAAGGTAAAGAATACTGCAACATTTGGATTGAATTCTTAAATAGTTTTTGGTTCAGATTCAATTCACCTTATTTCTTGACCCAGTCTTGAATGCCTCTCTTTCTTTGCTTTTGAACTTCCGGCAAAGCGTAAGTTTGCTGGAAAAGGCATCTCATGAATCATTTGTGAAAACGTTACCTTATACCTAAACCTAAACCTTATCTGACCTAACTAACCCTAAAGCCTCACCGTCCTAGGAAAAATAACAAACGGAAACGGCATATAGTACGTAAAAAAAAAGCCGCCTGATTTTCACACATTTTGGAGTCACAGCCATATAGCTATTATAAACAGGTATACTACAGGGACTTTATTATCCTTTATTATATACACAGCCAGTAACAATGACTAAGTCCTTAAGTCTAGGAACCTTAGGAGTATGCATGGATAAATCAGCGTCCACATTTTTTTACCGAGAGCAATTCATTTTTGTCTACAACAAACAGATAATTGGGCAGTATTTGCGGTGGTGTGATTATGAGGCTACCTGTGATGGCCGCTGATGGATATATACCTCTGCTTAACTACCCAGCCAGAAGTAGCTGGTAATATCATCGCACCAGCGACGCATCACAGGTAGCCTCATAATCCCACCACAGAAAATATTGGCGAATTATGTGTACTTGTAGACAAACTATGATCTTGTTGCGTTGTTATTGGCACACGTTTTGAATCAGTGACTATAATTCATACAATTGACTGATATTTTGGCGTATCCCTTTAAGATTATGGCACTTTGTAGGCTTATTGGTTTATTTTATGTAATGATTATTTTTCATGAAAAAAACCACAATAGCATAAATAAAGTACCAAATGTACTCTTTCATGTTAAGGCGGACGTTCATGTTAGGGCACGGACAAGGAACAAAGCATTTGATGCCATAGTGAGCCTACCCTGGTCTAGCAGTTGTCACTGCAAGACCTATAGCATGCATTACCATGGCATATACAATAATTATCTTATCACTGCAGCACTTCATGTTTTAAATGGCAACCTTGGACATATACGGAGAGATCATACACACACACACCTTCCATCACTTTGCTCTAACTACAACTTTACACTGCAAAGTTGCAAAGTTGATGACTTCTCTCAACCTGAGATTAGTGTAAAAATCTCTTGCATGCTCACTTTCACTCACTTTCTCTCACTTTCTCATGCCTCTCACTCCTACCTGAGTGAGAGGGCCTTTGCTGCCTCAGCACAGTGTGTTTGATCAGGGCAGTGTTTGCTGACTCTGTTCAGGACAAGGTTGGGGGATAGGAGAAGAAAAGTAAAAAGATGTCCGTTCTAGGCGTTCTAGGCCCCCCACCCCTCTAATTTCTTCTAATATTTATTTTTCAAAAGCTACAGTATGTGTGAAGAGACTCGGCACCCAGTCCAGTGTTGCACAGGACTGGCTGGTTCATGTGACGTGCACAAGTAGAACAAAATAATGCAATATTGAATTAGTTGGATGACGGTGATAATGTGATGATGATAATAAAAGCTCTCCACCACCACTTTGAATTGCTTGGTTATGTACATGGTGTAGGTGATGATAGGTGACATGGTGGCACCATGGTTGGCACTGTTGCCCACACAAATCAAACCCTAGCTGGGACCTTTCTGCAAGGATATTTGATGGCGTTCACGTGGGTATGCTAAGGAGGAACCCCACGTTGCGCTGCACTGCGAATACCCACTGCTGCTAACCCTGCTACCCTATACTGTTTATACTGTTTGTCCTGTTTGCCCTGTTTGTTCTGTTTTTCCTTACTGTAGCATTGACTTTACCTTAGCATTACTTTAGCACTACTTTGTATTGTATTGCATTGTATTATATCTTGTATCTCTTCCTTCACTGCTGCTGTGCTGTAACACAAGAATTTTCCCTCCGGGGGATTAATTGAGTGTTAACTAATCTAATGTAATCTAATCTAATATCATTGCGTTAGAGGGCTCGTCCAATCACATGCAAGGTCATGGTCACACGGAAGACCTCGCGAGACAAGAGCACATAGACACAGACATGTTTTCCATTGTGCGCCCTTTTTTAATCGTGAAAACCTATCTCTACAATGGCCGGACGGCGTCTCACCCTCACCCCAGAAACACTGCATGTACATGGACTGCCTCGTGATCGACCCCTTTCAGCTAGTCCCACAGACACAGACAAGAAAGTGCTGACCGCTATTAGTAGGCTTTTACGACAGAAGAATCTGTTTGTGGCCGATATGAATCAGCAATTTACTGCGCTGAACACCAAATTGCTATCCATGGAGCAGAGGCTGCTTTGGAAGTGTGGAGGAGATGAGGAGGAAAAGACAGGCCCACAATCCCAAAAGCGCAGCAAGAAAAGGTTTGCAGTGATTAAATGTGCCTACCAACTGCTTATACGTGGATATATTTGTTCACAGAAGTGACTTTTTTGTCTTGTATTTTATAGGAAACGTCGTCTTCACAATTCCGTGGCACATTGCAGCTCAGCGTTCAGCGCAGAGGCGACAGAGAAGGAAGAGGCTGAGATTTATTCCAGTAGTATAAATTACAGATGTACTGTGTCAACATGTAGTGCATTGAGCAGTACTGATTGTTTACAGCAGAGTGTAAACAGAGTGTGCTAGCTTGACATGACGTGGACTTCTGGAGGGGTGTCATGGTTGATATGATGTCCGATGAGGAGGACGCTTTGAGGGGGTGTCTTGGTGGATCGTGCGGCCTCCATCCTTTCGCAGACAGTGGCTCATGTATCAATGTATAATGTATTGCTGATCACATGAATATTCTTATTGTCCATATTCCACACCTTTACATTCTCAGGAAATGCTGCTTGTGTTTTTTAACTGATGTATATTGCTGCTGTACATATTTGTTTTGCTATTCTGCTGTTGCTTCTTTGTTACTGCTACGTTTATTTAAAATTGCTAATCTTGACATATTTAGTTGTTTTTGCCCTTATTCGTGAAAATGTTTGCCCTTATTTGAGTATTTTTTAATAACTATCAATAAAACGTTTACATAGCATGTTCCTCGCAAATTGTTTTTCCTCAATAAATTAATATTGGATATTAAGGCTTGTAATTATACACATAATTACAAGCCTTAATATTAAGGCTTGTAATTATATTAATATTTTAATATATATTAATATTGATATTAATATTAATATTATTACTAGTAGTAGTATTATTATAAAAGAAAGGCTTATTTATCTAAGCCTGGGAGGGAGCAGCTTATCTAGGCGCACGTGAACTTCCAAAGCTGTCAACGGCCGTTAACTGCTGGGATTAGGTTGGCAGGTGTTCACGGGGGCGAATAGATCCGGTTTTTCGTGCGGTGCAAGGTTCATTGTTGTAATGAACAACATCTCTTGGCATTGTTCCAAGTGGAAAGGAGGCGGCCTGCAGACAATGTCAAATGGGCAGTGCGTCACATTGGATTATAACCAAGGAGTCATTTCTGCCACGTTGATGTAAGGGGTGAAATCTTTTTTCACTGATGTAAAAGTGTTTGTGTTCATGTTTGATCTAATCAAATGTTTGTCTATTTGCAGTGCAGAGAAGAAGACCCGTGTGCCATTGACCTCCAGGGAGCCTAGCGACTGTTCCTCCCCACAACAGAAGCCAGTGAACTGTCTTGCTGCACTGCCGAAGTTTTGCTGCACTGCCGATTTTCTTTCCAGCCTCGATGCCTTTGAGGCAGGCAAAAAGCCTTTATTTTCAAATTTGGACTATTTACCTGCCAGTGTGGAATACATCTACCGGACAAGCAATAGTTTTAATGTGAATTATTTTAACTGCCAAATGGTTACATCTATCCACCATTGGCTGGTGGCAGGTGTGCATTTCGACCGCTCTTTAAGGAGATTCAGACTTTTTATGGAATGCTGTTTTTTTTGTTTATTTTTTAGTTCATTTTTTAAGATTTATTTATAATTGTATTGAAATATTGTGTATGCATAGAATCACGACCATGCTCGGAAGGAGGTGTCTCGGGACCAAGATTATTGTGCTCAGCGTCATAACGTTCACCACGCTGCTGTTCAGCTACCCCTTCCCGGACCCCAATCTGCTCTTCAAGCAGGCCTCCCGCCTGCTGGACAGACCCTTGCCCCCCGATCTGTGTGCGTGTCCGGGCCAGTGTGTGGCCGAGCCGCAGGGCCACCCCTGGTTCTCTCGGCGCTTCAACGGATCCATTTACCCCCTCCTGACCAAGGAAAACAACACGCTGTCTAAGGATACCTTCAAATGGTGGCAGGTGAGACCTGGCTGAAGTAGTAGTGGCATCACTAGTAGAAACACTAATGCGGCATTTACATTTCTACTTATAGTGTGTATGGATATATTTGTTCTATGTCCATATGATTTTGGTAGTCTGGGATTTATAAAGCACATCTTATCTTTCTTTTATTTTCAACGTCTACTTCTTGTTTTTTATTATTAAATGACAAGATAAATGATAAACAATGAAGATGAGCTCATCATATTCACCTTACACTCAGAATGTCAAATTAGAAGAGATTAGCAATTTTAAAAGAAGACCCCAAACGACTGCATGGTTGCTCCCGCCGCCACTGCTCTCCAAGAGGCTGGTGGGGCGGCTCTTCAGCAGCTCAGTCAGCTGGGTTTGGGGCCCCCGATGCCACAGGGCAAGAAATAAAATGGAAATGGCAGACGAGGGGACTTTAAAGAGGAACTCTTCAATTAAAATGTGTCACACACACTCTTCCCACAGAATGACAAAAATTCTACATAGACGTTTGTTGTGATTGAGTTGCTTAGAGTTTGTGTGTGTGTCAGTCCAATATATAAACCATTTATAAACCATAAAAATGTTAACAAGCTTCTGTACAATGTGTGTTTAAACGTTTGTGGTTGGCTTCATGCGTCATCTACCCTCCGCCCCACAATTTAACAGGCACACTGTTACATATTTGATTCTCTTGATACTTTGATCCTGTAAAAATGTCCAGAAGAGTTAAGGGCACCTTGCGGTCTTGGCCTCCTCAGTGTTCATGTGTGGGTAAAATTTTACAAAAACAAATCAATTATTTTCAAGTAAATTCTTTAGTCTGTGCATGGATATAAAAATGATTCCAGCTGTAATTCAAAGTCAAACAAAAACTTATTCCAGATTTCTTCAGAGCCGACTTTGACTGATGCCATCTAATGGAATCGATTTTCAATCGGATCCAAACAAAATTTACAAAAAAGACTGTTAGTTAATATTTTTCCATCATCTTTGATTGCAAACACAGATTGGTATAGACAGGCTTTTAAAAAACAATGTGCAACTTTCAAACTCTCTTCATTAAATTGTGAGTTGATTTCACAGCTGTAGTAGACTCCAACTACTGTTTACCTTTAGGATTCTCAGTATCCATGTTATGGCATAGAGAATCGACTTATATCGAGTTGACTCTGGACTCTCCATGCTGACTTGTCCCATCCCATCTGTACCGGTCAGTTGATCCTCTCTGTTATCCCTCTCCCACTGCCATCGTAAGAGGCTGCAGTCGGGGGCCAATGCCGCCAACTTCAGCCAGGTGATGGAGGACTTGTTCACGCTGTTCCCAGGCGAGTCGCTCTACCTGGACGCGGGCCCAGACCGCTGCCGGAGCTGTGCCGTGGTGGGCAACTCGGGGAACCTCAAGGGCTCATATTACGGAAGGATAATAGACTCCAACGACCTGGTCATAAGGTATTATTATTATTATTATTATTACAGCATGAAAGATGGCAATGCCGCAAAATACAGTATACAACCAAACATGGACCTTATTCAATTAGCTGCCATATTGGTTAGTTGGTTACCTTTACGATTTTTGGAAACCCTGTAAACTCAAAATGCTTTTTTTTGGTGCCGCTTTCCGTTTCCCCACCCAGATCACATTTAGAGTGCGTCAATCCTTGAATCAATCTGAAAACTTAACAAAAAATTTAAAAAAAAAACAGCTTGGCAGACTGCTTAGGGTAAATTATACCTCTACGTATGCTCTAGATCAGAACACTCCCTTCTATCACACAATGTCCGCAAAACCGGTTATGACTTCTAAAGTCTGTTTGGAAACCTTAAAGCCCAAACGGGTTTGTTTGATATACCAAAAAACAGTAGGTACAAAAAATGTATAATAATGTTATTTTGTTCTTCTTAGGCTTTATAAGTGTGTTGGCAAAGCAAGCCACACTACTGTTAGTGTGGTTTCCAATAACAAGATTTGTCTTTAGTGGTAGAAAGAGGCTCGGTACACAGTATCAGTAGTATTAGTTCGGTGAAGGCAAAAGGCATAGTCAGGACCAAAAAACCAGGAACCGTAAAAATCGCGGTGAAACAATAAAAGTGAGGGAGGACATTCACAGTGACGGGAAACACAAGGGCGGGGGGTGAAGTAGAGATATGAGTAAGACAAGCTAGAACAGGAAACAATGAGAAAAGGAACAAAACAATAAACGCATAACTCAATGAGCAGGGCGAGACGTGACAGTGTGGTTGCAAAGCAAGCCACACTATTGTTATTCTATGATTTAAATTGTTTTCTTATTCTTCCTTCTCATTATCTATAATTATCTCCTAAAGTTTCTGAGGGATCCCCACCCAAACACCATAAAAACGTTGGGTATATATATATAGAGCCCAAACGTTGGGCTTTTAGGTTAAATATTGTATTATACACATCTGGGAGTTGTCTAATTTAAAACACATATGGAAACCAGAAATAAGCAGGTCTCCAAAAAGTTTGATACTGCATTAACCAAAAGGGGCTCTATAATTCACAGTCAAACCTAAACAGCCGAAAAAAAATTCTGAAACTTGGTATCTGGGCTTTATTTGACATTGCCTTTGCCTCAAGGACCCATAAGGTCCATCTGGATTGACTGGTCAGTTCCTTGCAAGTTTTGGAAAACGTAGAACGTTTGAAAATGCAAATGGCACCAATTCTGGTACACATGCTCCTTAGTAGGGCATGCTAAAAAATATATTTGTTGTTTTTATTCAGTAAATAATTATTTAGTAATTAGACAATATGCTTGTGGAAATCGTATTTGCGAATAATCGCTGCCATTATTCAATTAATCAAAAGTCATCTTCACAAAAGGCCAGGGACTTCAAACTTGGTTGGAAGTACACCCTCCTTAGTTAATGTTGAAAGCTTGGTGTTGATAGCTCACAATATGACGTCACAGTGTCAATTTCGATTTACCACTGTTACAGGGGTCACTGAGCTATTTTTTTACAATGGAAGTCAGTGTGATGAAGTCAATTATTATCCTTGCTAGCATAAGCATGTTAGCATGCTCATGAAAAATGTCACCTCCAACGAGTTTGCTCATGCAACCACTTGTGTTTAGACATGTCGACATATCTTGTTATTTCTTCATTATCTCTACCTGAAAATGTCGGGACCTCGTGGAGAACCTGGGACCCAGGTTTATTTGAATATGGGTCCCAGTGGAGACTCTCCCCTTTCTTGACAGTCTCGTCTTTTACACTATAACGTCTTGAATCAACCCACATACTATAAGGGACAGACACATGTTGGACATCCACGTGATCGTCGACTTCTACTGAGCATGACACTGTCAGATTTATAGTACTCCGGGTTATAGTTTTACGAGGATATATATAGTAGATTAATTAAATGTCACAGAATACTGATTTTTGGGACTTATAGTGTGATCTACACGAAATGGACATTGGAGTTGTTTTGTTTGTTTTTATATTAAATTTGTTTGCTCCATGTTCTTATGTATTCTTTCTAATTGTAAAGTGTATTGGAACCATACTGCATTCTGATTCTGCACTCTAAATACAACTGATTGAAATTGATGGACTTGCAGAATGAACCAGGCCCCTACCCGGGGATTTGAAGACGACGTGGGGGCCCGGACCACCCACCACCTTATGTATCCCGAGAGCGCCGTGAACTTGGACCCCAACACCAGTCTCGTGCTGATCCCATACAAGATCCTCGACCTGCAGTGGCTCATCAGTGCCTTCACCACTGGCACTGTCCGACAGTGAGTGAATGCGCGGGGTCCTGGAGCGATAGGGAAATGGATGGGAAACTGAGTGGGTGACGTGTGAGTCTGGTTGTGCGTAACTGCAAGCAAAGACATCTTTTTGACACATGCGCATGAGAAAAAAGAACGGCGCTGTAGGTCAGATGTTAGAGCTATAGTTTGAGTGTCATTTCTTAGAGATGCCATAGCTTTACAAAAGCTATGAGTGAGTTAAATGCTCTGGGAGAATATCTGTTGAGAGTTGACTCCGCCTGCCTCTGTACGACACAATTTCGGGCTAATTTCTGAGAAATCATGGCATCTCTTCCCTGATTGGTTTGGGGAATCCTTCTTGCCTGTCAATCACAGGTACCTGAACGCATCACTTCTCGTAGGAAGGGAAGGAGTGTTTTTTGGGGTTGTTTATTTTCTAAATCTCTTTTCTGCCCATTTGCCCTCTTTACAACTCTCAAATCTTACCAACAGCAGCTTTTTCCAGCTTTGAGTGTAGAACAGAACCTCTGACTGGTGAAAGCAATGTATTTGAGTTGACACTCTTCATACAGGTGACAAAGAGCCCATGGCTTTTACATACTTCCTACAAAAGGCATGTTAGGCATGCACTGGATAAAATAACAAAACAATGCACAACTCCCAGTGTAATACATTACCATCATCAATTAACGTAGGCTATACCTACATCATTCATGATCACTAAAAATACAATTTGTTCAAATGGGCAATGGAATCCCATAAAATGACAGATCCATGTAGATGTAATGTTTGTGCTAGGTTAATATTTAAACTCAATAACAACCACACCCAAGTGACATTTTTCTTCTCCAAGTCTGGAGGCGTTCATCACAGAGGTATTAAATGGGTGAAAGTAGGTGTGGCTCTTTCAGCACATAGTGAGTTTTGCGTATCGGTATGCTATGCCAGTGCATTGCCCTTAGGTAACATCATGAGATACACCTCACTGATGATACACCTCTGTGATAAAGGCACAGAGGTTCGCACATTGTTAGGTACTACGATGTCACTTAATTAAGTACAGGAAAGCCTGTTTACAAAGCCACTGGTAATGAATACCGTTCTGTGTTGTCAAATATTGTATTGCCTCTTAATCCAGTTTTGTGTTCTGCATTTTCTATGTTTGTGTATGGGTCTGATGTGAGTGTTTCAACATTTTTTTATCTTATGCATATTCAAATATATATCATCTAACTTGGAACTGCAATATTTCACCCATTTAGCATATTTGCCGTGATGTTATCCACCAAATAGACTTAAAAAAACTTTCAGGATCCATCTTTAGTATTAAGCAGTGGCGTAATGTGCTTTTCATTCTGATTGGTTTAACCAGTGTACATTACATACACAGAATAGTTGGAAACTTTTGGTATGTCAATTACCAAATGTATTTGATGGTTGTAAGTGTATATGAGCTAAATATACAAAATGGGTGGAATATTGCTTTAACAATTTCAGATAGGGTTAGGGTTAGATAGTAAGATAATTTAAGGTCACCATTAAAGAGTATTTTTTCTCTGTGCATTATTGCAGAACATACAGACGTGTCATGCCTAGGATACAGGCAAACAGAGAGAAGGTACGTTATGAAGGTGTGGGGTTTTGTTTGCATTTACTATGAGTCCAGCAGTGCAGTTGGTATTGTATACTCTTCCCCGTTTGCGGACTAGCAGACTATAATAACGATGTCACTAACCAGGATGAGGTTGCTGTTTTGCAGGTACAGATTTTCAGTCCGGCATTCATGAAGTACGCCTATGATAATTGGTTGGACAAACATGGACGCTATCCCTCGACTGGCTTCTTCAGCTTGATGTTTGCACTGCATATATGTGATGAGGTGAGCTCAAATGTGTTATGAATACAAATGGTTTGCCTCATCATTGGGCTTAAGTCGGTCCAACTATTTGCTCGCTGTCAATTGAAGGGAAACTATTCAACTTCTGCATGCATATAGTTGTATATGTTTTATTATTTTGATATGACTCTTAGTAGGGTTGTACAATATAAGAAATGATATGATATGAATATTGCATTATGATTTACTACCATGGTTGTGCTGTTATGACTGTCAACAACACTGTCGTTATCTACTTATCATACATGCACCATATTCCTATCATAGCCCTATGAAAGTCAGCAGTCATTTTGTTTTCAATGCTCCTTGCAGGTGAGCGTGTTTGGATACGGTGCAGACGAACACGGAAACTGGCATCACTACTGGGAGAATAATGCCGGAGCCGGACAATTCAGAAAAACCGGTGTGCACGGCGGAGATTACGAGTACAACATCACGGTGTACCTGGCCACCACAAACAAAGTCAAAATGTTCTTCGGCAGTTGATGACATGACATGATAGGATAGGCCCCGCCATCTGCCAAAACACACTGACTTTGTGTCCCATAAGCCATATTTTGGTAAACAGATAAATAGATGGCTTTGTTTTTAGTTTCGTTTTTTACTCTGATGTGGTAAAGGGTAGGATTCCCTTTAAAAGTTGTCTGTTGTCTTTTCTCACCATTTCAATGGGGAAGAAAACCAACACAATTCTGGAAGAACTAAGTACAATACTTGTCGTTGGATATAGTGTCTGAAACTCGCTTTAGCCTTTTTAGCAACCAATGTGGAATGTTTTTTGTATTAAAAGATTACAAACTGTACATAGTTTAAGGAAAGCCCTTAGAAATGATGGTCAACGCATTCTTGAAATGAATGTTCAAAAAGTGGCCTCAACTCTATCCGTTTGCTGGGTTTTGACAAAGAATTTTGGTTCATTCAATATCACGTCGATATAATCTCTGCCAAGCCTATACCAGCACTTTTAAAGGGCCCCTCTTATGCCACCAGGTGTGAGTGTGATTAGCCATTACAAGCTGTTTGAAAATTTGCCTTTTCCTTTTTCTTAGTGACATCACAAGTGGGAGTGTCCACCTAGATGTATGCTGGATAGATCAGTCTACCAGCCTACCAAGTGGACTGTAGCAATTGTTGCTTATCTAATGGCTAATCACACTCACACCTGGTGGCATAAGAGGGGCCCTTTAAGGACCACTAACGAGACGAAGGCTGTGCCATGTGACATGTCTTTCACTTAGTTTTCAAGTGCCTTTTTGCTGACACACTGTATACCATTTTGATAGCCCACTTCAAGAGTTTGATTTTTA
>OOFG01018374.1:3149-16258 GCA_900323295.1 Molva molva
CCCCTTTCCTGTGCTGCAGCCTGGAAAGCCAGCCGGGCTGGGGACTTGTGTGCTCTGTACTTTGTTTTGACTCCAGGGGACAGTGCTTAGAACATGGTGCTTCGTGGAAACTCTTCCTCTCTTTGCTGTCCTGCACCCGTTCCAAACCCCTGCCCTCCCTATCTCTGCAGGCCAGTGAAGACCCCCTGAAACCCTCCTGTGGCCTGTCTCCCTGGTTGCGCAGCACTCGTATGCTGAGCAGAGACATTTAGCGGACAGGCTGATAGTCAGCAGACCTGCACACTGGCTTCTATGGCCATTAACTGTAATGTGTTTCGATTAGACATGTTTTTTGGCTCACCTCTCCAGATGTCAGCCCAGTGGGAAATGGCTCCTCATCCGTTACTTAGACCATGCGTATGAGAGTGCATATTCTCAATTATTTTCTCCAGCAAACAAATGCAAAATGTTGTGTCCGGCACTTTTTCCACACACATTAACATATTGTTTTTCCTAATTTGATCAATTTACAATTGAGTTAGTTCTACCACCTACGTTGTTGAACTATGCTTTGGTGAAAAGTTCACTCTTGGAAATATGTGTAGTACTTGTGTTCTGAGGAACTGTGGAACATTTAAGCCTCTGAATCCCTGAGATTTGTACGTAGGGCTGCGTGAAGGAGATGAGTGGTTTTGGTCTGGGAAGCATCTGAAATGAATTAAACAGAAGTGATATGTAGGGCCTTAGCCATCAATCCAAGGCCGTGACTCAGAGTAGGGCTCACATGTGTCAATGTTGATGGACGACCAATTTGAATGGCCCTTTGTTGTCAGACTGTCTTAATTGTATGAACAAATGGAAGCTAAACCGGCATGGAATCTGTCAGGACATGCAGAAAATAACCAGACCTTTTGCGCTACAGAGCAGTCGGTGTTCTCCGTTTTTTGTGTTCAGAGAAGTAGATTTTCTACAAAACGAAATAGCGTTGCCTCATTTCTTCAACAGCTATTCATTTAACATAATTTGTTTCCCCTCCTTCACCGATCCACCTCGAATGTGCTGGCGAAGGAGGAAAAGAAACAAGGCACATTCTTTCCATTCCTGTTTTTTTGCAGAGATGAGTATGATGTTGACCATTGTTTAGTGTGTATTTTTGAATGTGGTTAGCCACAACAGTCTCATTCATTATGCCAGCCAGGGGAGAGACCAAATAATATCTCCTGCTACAGAAGAGCAATGTTTCTCTCTGCCCTTGACACAGTTCATCTGGTGTTGTGCAATCCTCAAATTTTAATCAAGGTTTACACTCACAGGAAGTAACCACTTTCTTGATGTGTGAGGGGTAGGTGAGGCCTTTGTGGTGGTTGATATTTTCAGGCATGTGAGATTATTACTTCGGTATTCTTACAACCCCACCCACTCCATGCCCACACGTTTCCTGCTGTTGCTAAACATCCAACTGCATCTTGAGTAGGCTGTGTGCCTACTTGGCCAGTACATCAGCGTTCGTTCATAAACCTCTTTAAGCATGCGATTAGAATCAACCAAAAGCTCAGCATTTTCCTTTTTTGAAAAAGTGATTAAGCTTTGCAGTGAAAAAACACAGAAGGAATGACAAAGGAGATGTCATCAGCAGCCAGTTGCTAGATGCCGTGATGATCAATACTAACGTGTATAACTTACCAGAAACGTCTACATATTTAAGGCCCAGATTGACAAATCTCAATATTTTGTAATAATCCAAAATTTCCCAACCTTAGGGCACATCAGGATTAATAACAGCAATGTCAGTGCTCTAGGATCCAAGTCCAGATTTTCATGACTTGTGACTTCACTCGAACTCAAGGACTGACTGCATTTGGACTCGGATGTTAGATATTAAGAATCATATTTATTGTCCCTCGGGAATAAGGGATCACAACAGTTCACACAACTTTGACCACTCCCAATAGAATCAGCACAAGCTTGCATATATGTCCATTCACTGCAACATTGAACATCATCGCACCCCCCCCACAGGAAAGGTCATGTTTATTTACAAATTCACTTCCTTGTTTAGGAACGTTAGGAGTATGCCAATTATATTTCTAGTTACTTAGTTATTTCTAGTAATACACAGTATCTTTCATTGAGACGGGACAAATTACATATTACTTGAATGAATAATATACATTATTAAATTGCAATAATTTGACCAACCTTCATCCATTCCAGCAATTTTAGCAAAAAAAAGAAATCCTCACATACTGCACTGCAATTTTTTGGGAATGCTTGGGCACTGATGACTTTGACTCTTTTGATCTGATCTTCGATTTTGTGACTCGACTACATGTTAATCAGATATCTCTGATTCTCGTTAACATTATATAAATCACCTCTTGGCAGCCACTGGAAAGTCTTAAAAGATTTAGGCAATAAAAGGGAAAATCAGCCTTGAATTTCTTTTCAGATTGTGTGTTTTGATGCCGTTTGCTGTGAAAAAGAGTGAAAAAGGACACTGCCCAGGCAAACCTTGGGTTTTTCTTTATAGCTTATTTTATTCCGACAATACCGCTGTATTCCTTTGTAATGCCAATCTACAGTATTCTAATTGAATGGGCAAAGAGTAACAGCTTACTCCTTGTTGTGCATTAGTTCTGCACAGTGCACCAAAACAATATTCACTCCATGTGGAAGGGCTAAATACGTCTGGTTATTTTCCTTTTTTGGAATGTCCAAAAAGCAGACTGTTGCGAAAGATGTTAGTGTTTCTCATTGTGTTTTGAACAGTGACCACACCCATGGTACACATGTTTCCTTTGGAGACAAACAAGACCAGTGGTCCAATACTTTCCTGTCTACAATAGCAACCCTGCTTCCTGAATTGCACCAGTATTGACGTGGATTGTTCTTTAATTGTTACCAAAAAGGTTGTTGTTAGGTTGGTGGTTTAAAAATGAGCTCAACCAGTCATGTGGAATTGCAGGGTGTTTTCAGATGTCTTCTCGTTGAGTAAAGCTGTTTAAGCACACAAACTAGATTACCATATTATTACTATATTGTTCTTCTATTAATCCTCTTTTAAGTATACAATATCACAGCCGGACAAACAGTGAATAACTGAGTCATAACAATTAACTTGATTTGTTACACATACCCTTGAACTCAGCCACAAGTATGTTGTTTGACTAGTGAGCTTTCCATTTTCTGGTCATGATGTTGACTCCTCACAGGTCGCTTTCCTGTTGCTGTCTGTTTTCCTGTGGTGGCAACGGGGCAGACCTGTCACCAGTCATCAGTCAAAGCAGGAATCAAGTCCTGCTGTCTGCTTTTCCAACGGCTCCTCCTTGCCATGAATAGCCAACATCCTATTCTTCACCCTTGCATTGCCTATGTTTGTCAAACATCATTTGCACATCCCCACTGCCTCGGTCAGTGACAATGTTGAAAGGTTATGTAGGTCAAGATTGAGGTACTTATCGGAAGGGCTGCGGTAGACGAGTTGGCAAGACTGTGCAAGTGTTTAGAAATAGGGCAGGTTTAAAGTAGAGTAAATATGGGTATGGAAGGCATTGTAAAGCACAATATTTTATCTTAGCATGAGTTTTTACTTCTTGCAGTCCCATAAGTGCCAAATATTAACGTCTCAGTAGTGAAAGCAAACATTGTTGTTGAAGTATCTAATGACTTCTAAAGAACTTTCATGTTCTTTTGAGAGTCACCAAGTGCAATTCAATAGTTTCCATGAAACCTGTTATGAAAATGAGGTCTAGAGTGAAAGTTCACCAAGCCATGCACCTGACATAACACTGCTTGTATATTTTGCTACTTATCAACCCGCCTATGGACTCATTAGCCAGGTTCAGTGCACTTGTGCTGTCATCAATCTAGATTATGTCCAACCTGTGTGCTACACTCTCAAGAGCTTATAGATAGACACCTCATCATTTCCTTCTACACATATTTACAAATTAAATATTTTTACAGGGGATACTACTCTTGTGCATGAAACTATATTCAGTGACACAATACAAAAATGAATTGGAGGAATTGCATAATAAGATAGTGTGGATAGATGGATGTTCAATGTTTGACATGTTCAATGACTTTGTTGCTGTAGATCAGAGGATATCGATCGCCTCTAAAGCTGCCCTGAGCACAGGGCTAAAAGTAGGTAGCACGATACAGCATGTAGCTTTGGTGGATTTTTAAGGGACAGCTACAGGGTGATTTGCGCTATCGTACTGTTGGAACTGAGTTGGTCAGAGTCAGACAAGTTCAAAACCTCTCTCCAAATATAGTTCAATAGGTTTAAGTGACAGGGAATATTATGTCAGGAAATCAAGCTGATATGTTATGCAGTAAACATATGACTGTTCTATATAGACACTGTATGCATGCTTTTCTCCAGGTTATTTCTCTGGATGGTATTATAGATTGACTTTAGGTTTTCACTTTAGCTTCTCTCTTAGGGTTACAACAGTGTAGATCAGAGTAGGAATTTAGCAGGTAAGCAGCAGGAAGTCGACTGCTTGTGAAAAATGTTTGATTACATTATGAATCATATATGCCGGCCGACATCTGTGTGGCAGAGTTGGATTGTTGAAAGAGAAAGTTATCACAAACGCCAAATACCAAGTTCACACCTCCCCATATGGTCCATAGCAGTGTTTCTTCTTGCAGTGTGTAAGATCTCGTCCCATTTGAAATCTGAGGCTGTCATCTTTTAATGTGCTGTAACTCACATTGTCCATTCCCTTCCCATCTGAATGGGAGTCCACATTGAAAGACTGTATGTTGATTTTATTCACAAGCTTAAAGGTGATGTAGGTACGATTTAAGAGCTAATATTTGAGTAATTTTGTGACCCATCTGTCAGCTATTAGTGAGTGCATTGTGAGAATATCGGTTTCCTGTTGACTGCACATGAACGAGCTGATTTTGGATTTAGACCGCAAGTTATTTATGACCAATCAGGGCATCTCTTCCCTGATTGGTTCAGATAATTAATCGTGCATGTCAATCACAGGTGCGTCAAATGTAACGCTTATCAATGGTGGAGAAAAGAAGGGAGGGAGGGAGCAGAAAGGGAGGGAATTTTATTTTTGGTTGTTTAGTTTCAAAATCTTGCTCTTTTCTGCTCTCTCTTTACAACCCTCAAATCTGACCTACAGCACCTTTTTAAAGGCCTATTTTTCATGGGCATTAATGTTGTTTTTCAAAAAAAAATCCCAGTTATTATAAGATGGCAATTCATTAAGGCATCCCAAATCCTTAACTCAATTACAATTTCAATCGATATTCGGTGCAAATGCGATCGTGTCAAAGTGAAACAACAAGGTCAACCGTTTTATTGATTAATTTACTGCAGTGGTGAATGCAAAACTCATTCAGGTTGCAGCATATCTGAGTTCCCTGTACTAAGTAAGTAAGCAATAATCCAAGCATCCCAGGTAATGTGTGGGTAAATGTTTATACAAGTTATCCTCAAACATAAAACATATCTTAGTTAGACTTTACATTTAATCAAAGAAAGCCGACAATATCATAAGTGTCTCCATCTGTAGCTGAGACAGCAAATTCAAAGCTGTAAAAATGATGGCCAGTTTACAGTGTACTGTAATGTTAGAATTTTCTTCTAAATCAGCAGACTTTTTATTGATTAAAAAAATGAACCTACCTGCCCATGGTCTCTTTGCCAAAAAGTACAAAATGTGTACTGTCGCTCTCTGTTCTCTTGTTTATTAATTAATTCTAACTTGTTCTGTTATAGTTGATTCATGAATTTTCCTATTTCATTTTGGTTTGAACAAAAAGGGTACTGCTTTAATAATTGACATGAATCCCAATGCTTCTTTAATACTTTAGAATTCTTGCTTAATGCTGAGTAGCCTCTCATTAATGTCATTTTTCGTCTTGCTCTGAGTAGCAATAAGTTGTAAAATTACTAATATTCATGTTGTTTAGCCACGACAGTTGATGTCAGGGGGTTTACAATCCAGCCTTGAGCTACTAATAATAAGAACACAAGCCACGCTATAACCCAGCTCTGGGATGTTAGGCTTGCATCTTTGCATTGCAGTCCATCTTTTATCACCTGGGACGTGACCATTCAGGCTGTACAGTGCCAGGCTGGATCTCCTAAGAGGCTGCTGTGCCACTCTGTCCCCAGCTCACAAATGCTTTTTGGAAACTCCTTCAGACAACCATAACATTTTTAACGAGGATACAAAAAAAAAAGTAGGACCTTGGAAAATAATGTGGTTCTATGCTTGCCCTGTTTCAGTTATGTCACAGAAGTTCAGCCAGCTGGCTCCAAGCATCCGTTTATCAGTTGGCCCACGCTGTGTTTATTTGCATGTTTTCTATTCAGAGTGATCTATGTTGAATTCAAGGAAACCGAAGAATGTCCCATGGTATAAGCATGATTTGTATGAGAGCTAAGATCAGGCTCCAGGGAGAGCTCTCATATATATTTTTAATTTAAGGCAGATGTGAACAGGCAAGTAGAGATTTTGTTGGCAGATAACCGTCAACATCATTACAACACATGTGGCTGGGCTTGAGTTATTTAATACAATTTAATCAAGCCCACATATAAGCTATTGTTTCCAAGATTAAATGCGGAGAAACCTACCAATAAGCACGCATGCAAAATACATTTTAAAAGACTTCTCAAATGAGAACAATCTAATTCTTCCATCATTAATTTTATGTTAAGTTTGTTAAGTAAAATGTATTTAAATATTTGGACTGTGTCCTCATTGACTGAAGGGTGGAGGGAGTGTGATATATGACATGCCATCATTATCCTGATGGATATCTTTGCGTCTTTCCTCACTTTCCCACCCTTTAAACCCTTTCACCGTGACTCGAATGGTTGTTTCCAAGGTAACCACATTTTCTTTCAAAATCCACTATGTCCGACATTGGATATATTCAGTCTCCATGGAAACAAAGCCCCTCAACTCCCTGATTAATATTAACTACACAAAAGTGGAAATAACATTCTAATCTGGGACATCCAGTGTCTCCTTAATACCCCCTTACAGGCATGAAAAGAGAGGCTATTGGGTTTCTCCCAAACAGTTGTTCTTCAAACCAAGTGGCTGATGAAAATGGATGTGATTCTTGCACGCAGGCTGGATCTTGTCTACCTCACAGCACAACCACATATCAATCGAAGCTAGTCTGTGGTTTAAATGGGTTCAGTGCAGCAACCTACCTAAATCAGTATGTAATACGTGCTCATCTCCACTGGATTGTCTCTTTCAACACCTTACTGCCCTGGTAGTTGAGGTGGTAAACAGTCTCTCTTCTCACAATTGATTTACTTCACCACCTGTTGACATCTGTAAACAAACATCTGCATGCTTCTGCATCCTTGAATGGCTTTATGCGTTGGCAGTATTGAGTGTTTATCTAGATTACATGCTATATTGGATGATCATTATCAGTTTATGCAGATCATAATATATTTTCTTTGGTGTGCTGCAAATAAATTGTGGTCACAACCCTTGAAGACGGCAACATGTGGCAGTTTACTGGGAGACTTGTCATCTGAATGACTCCCGTTTGTAACATCCAAGTCCATGTCTTGGTGATAATGGTGACATGTTGTTTCACCCAAAGCTTTGTTGTTGGCTGTTTACAACTCAATTATCAACGCAATTTCCCGTTAGTGTTCGCAGGACAGATTGAAGAGGGACAGATTAAAGAAGCAGATGAAAGGAAGCTGTGTAATGGCCCAGTGGTTTTCTTTTCCCTGCTACTTTTGTAATGGGCCTTTCCTAGTTTTTTTTTAATGGAAAAACACAGCAGGGTGCAAATAACAGTCCTCAATACACACACAACACTCTACACTCACTAATTGCATGTTATTTGTTTATCCTACAGATTCATCTTGGTTGATCTGATCATGCTCTCTTTTGCTGATGTATTATTTTATAAAGGCAGATAGACCAGGTGTGCTGCTGGTCCATTTTGCGATCAACTATTATTGGGTAGATGTCAAATCAATTCCTTCTGGGTAAACTCCATATTAATTGGAGTGAGATGGTCAGGGATTGTCTAGTTTTTCCAAAGCTGTCCCTGTGGAAGTCAATTTGAGAAGTATTATGGGGCATTTTATGGAGGAACATAAGCATGTTTATCTGCTTTGTATTTGAAAAATAAATCCCCAGTTTGTTGCATTTCCCGTGCAAATTGCCTACAAGAGCAAATTAATATGTCCTTACTAGGGTTGGGCGATCGTCTCTATTTTCATATTGTCCAATCTAGATTATTCTAGATTGCCTATATACGATCCGATCCGGAGGGGGTTGGGGGAGTGACGTCAAATGCAAGCAATATAGTTAAAGTTACGTGGATAAACATTTATAAAAGAGTGCATTTTATTAAAAACTAAAAAATATTGAATCTTTTAATATGTATGTGTCTAATTGGTGTGACAATATCACAGCAGCATGTTCCATCTAACATTATTATCTTATCTTATAACGTAAAGTACTTTTATGGAGTGAAGAGCAAAATTTTGGTGAGCAGGTGTATGGAGAAAGGAGATGCAGGGTGTCAGATCCATGGAAAAGAGACTGGTCTTAAAATTCACTCGCCACTCATGCTTATTAACGGGACTAATCTGGTGGACATTCTGCCCCACCAGAAACATCTCTAAATGAACAGTAGGGCGCAGATTCTAGAGATCTGATATTACTCTACAAACTGAGCGCACGTAGACTCCATCTGAACGTAGCTCACCGCCTCATCGAGTGGAAGATATCTTAAAAAAAACAACGTTCACAACTCAACAATATGATTGCGTTTGTTGCTTGCTATAATCCAAAGTAGTCCAGGCGGGTAAACAGATAATTTGAAAATTACTTTTAAGACGCGTTTGTCTGCGAAATACTGGACATTTTCATTGTCCCACTTTGCCGAATGTGTCTATTCAAGCTTATTTTGCGTTTTCGGCACATGCGTCTGAATAGTAATATTTTGAAGGAGGCAGAGCACTATTCAGACGGAGTCTACTACGCTCTGTTTATAGAGTAGGTTGGTGATTTAAAAATGAGCTCAACCAGTCATGTGGAATTGCAGGGTGTTTTCAGATGTCTTCTCGTTGAGTAAAGCTGTTTAAGCAACACAAACTAGATTACCATATTATTACTATATTGTTATTCTATTAATCCTCCTTTAAGTATACATTATCACAGAAGGACAAACAGTGAATAACTGAGTCATAACAATTAACTTGATTTGTTACACATACCCTTGAACTCAGCCACAACTATGTTGTTTGACTGGTGAGCTTACCATTGACGCGTTTGTCTGCAAAATACCAGACATTTTCATTGTCCCACTTTGCCGAATGTGTCTATTCAAGCTTATTTTGCCTTTTCGGCACATGCGTCTTAATAGTAATATTGAATAGTAATATTGATATTTTGAAGGAGACAAAGCACTATTCAGACAGAGTCTACGTGCACTTTGTTTATAGAGTAAGTTCTGATGGTAAGTTAGTTAAAATCGCCCTAATATTGGCGTAGGAAAACAAATTGTCAATCATCCCTTCAACTGCCAATATATGAACCGATCGCAAAAGTTTATACAAGTCTAGTCCTTACTGAATATTTATTTTCTAGAGTCCCCTTTAGATCATAGAGGCTTCGAATATAAGTGTCTTTTCTTACCTGGATTTGCCACATTTTTTGACAGAAAGAAAAAGCAGAGTTTAAGATTATGTGTCTTCTATGCTGTTTGCCCTGAGGGTATCCAAAGGAAAGCCTCAGTATTTATCTTAAAAGGTGACTTTCCTATGTAAAGCACATTTTTATTTACCTTGCAGCAGGAACATTGCCTTCAACTCACCAAACAGGAAATAAAAACAACTCTTGCTTCTGGCACCCGAAGCAGACAGAAATCATTCTCAACATACACTTTAGCCCTATTTCTTTTGCGTTTTAAAGCAAGGCAGATCATCAATAACCCTTTCAATAATTGCACTTTTTTTGATGGTCTTTGGACAAACAAATTGCGAGCTGCTGCATTTTGACACAGCTTGCATAGCTCTGCCTCTCTCAGAACACAGCTTGATATTGATAGCTGCCAATCTCTTTGCAATCACTTAAATGGAATTCTGCCAATGTTTGTTATATCATTATCATATGAAAAGAGGGAATAATAAATGCCCTTCAAAGACGTGGCCCGGTGCTAGAGCAAAATGATAGACCTGTCTGTAGAGACATATCCGGTGCCGGCCTACACGACATGTCCAGAATGCCTTGGTTAATCTCATTGTAACCCAGTAATTAAGAAAGGCAGTAGGGCAAACATGAACCGCTTACAATTGGAAGCCCAATTAGCCAATGTGCACCAGAGGAATGTGCACTTAGCTCCAGACCGAGTAGTGCCCGCTCTTCAAGAAGAAACCCAAGGACCTCCAGACCTGTGTCAACAATCACAGATGTGTCTTTGCTGCATTAGTGCCGTGCTGCATGAATCCTCCTGCTGATGTCCCAGGCATCCCAGCGGTTTGTTCCCCCCCCTCTGTCCAGATGTGGACAGCAGGATTGGCTCCGATCCCTTCAGTTAAACATATTGGAGACCCTTTCTTGGCGTGAAGGCCTTCTTCAGTTAAGTTGATACCTGATTATGATCCACTCTCAACAAACTTTCAATTGCAGTTAATTGTTTTTGAAGATTCAACCTAAAGAAAGTAAAAAGGAAAGCTAAGTTAATTCAAATCCACATTCAGAACACATTTAGTTGTCAGTGAGTGAGAATAAGAACTGCTTGTTTCATTCATGCATTGATGTGCACACTGTTTAATGGCAGTATTATCCGACCAACAGCGTTTAATAAGGTGTATTGAATTACTGCTATGTGTCTCACTGGAGTACAGGCACTCCAGCCTGGAGTACAGGCACTCCAGCCTGGAGACATGCCAGAAAGTGCTGGACCATGGGTGTCTGCCAGCAAGGCAGACACCCATGGTCATCTGTTTATCCTCAGCAAGACACAGGCCCGTTGAGAAACCCCTTCTTCAACCCTTGAAGTGATCATATTTTATGACATTTTTTCCATCCTCTACAGGGTTAACATCTCAGGTTATTGGCTCAAAATGTTTGTGGCTGTTCTAAGAACTTCTCCTTTCCCAAACCTATTTGCGATACTTATTAGAATGGATCCGTTTTCCGCCATAGTTTGCATAGTTTAAAATAGCAGTCCTATATACAACTTGGCATAGTTGTTGAGAGAGTTGCAGGTCTTGGCACACAACAGCAGTTGTGAGCGCCCACCCAAGGTGCAACCATCTGGAGGGGATGTGGTGTTACATCCATCAGCACCAACCAAACGCAAGGCTGGAAAAAGTATTTTAATGTCTTTGTTACCCATTACATTTGATTGACTGTGACTTTGTATTTCACCTGCAAAACAGAACTTTTGGGTTACCAAGTCATCCGAAGTTCACCGGCTCTCTCTGTCGTACACTCAAACCATGATGAGGAGATGAGAAAGCGATCACCTTGAATGTGGTTTTGCCGTAGTATGGACCCCTTCGTCCACATTCAATATCACAAAGACAGCGGTGCCAATTTCCGCCCTCTATTCACAGGATCGGATGCTTTACATTGATCAATGTATGGGTCAATGACAGATTGAGTCCTTAAGTGCTTTGTGATTGACAGTAAATGGCTTTCCTCCCATCCCCGGCATTTCTCAGCTGACTGCTGAAAATTATCATAATGAGAAAGGTTTCTTCCTCCCCCAGCCATCAACATCATCCCAGCTACCAGTCTCATCTTTTGTTCCATGTCATTAAGTCTCCTGTATAGCAGACTGCATCCTTTCTGAGAGACAGTAGTCTATACTGGATTGAATCACCTCTGTCACTGCATTAAGGGAAGCAATCCAATGTCTAAAGGATGCACTGTTATTTTATGAGCTGTTTAGGATTAGGGCTGGGTGATTTTTTCAGTTTAATTGATTAATTAGCATTTTTACTTTCCTACGGTTTGTGAAATGGCTGAACCGCAAAAACACGATTTATAAAAGTTCTAGACCCCACGGATTTGTTTTGCCTAAAAGACCAAGTGAACCTGCTGTTTCAGATGGGATTCGTCTCCTCGTTGTCAACGCGCAAACAACGTGTTGTCTGCGCATTGACAACATGTAGTTAATGTGTTAAAAATTGCATATTTTGGAACTGTTTGGCTTTCCATACCAGACGAAGCGCTACACTTCCACACACACCTCGCCTCCGGTTTCCCTTGGATGTGATGTCGAAGAGTATACAATTCAACCGTATGTCATTCCTTATGTCAAGAAAGGGCCCCGGTGGCAGGCGATCACAGATCCGGTGACATATTACATCGCAAAAGATGTGGGACCCATTTATACAGTAGAAAAAAGGGCTTCATAAAAGATGCTGCGAACGATGGACAATATCTTTTGGTCTTTTTAGTTGTTTAGAGAAAAACTAAAACAAAAATGAGGTTTAAATCGAAAAGTGTCCATTAGTTAGATTTTTTTTTTATTTTTAGAGGCCAAATCTCCCAGCCCTACTTAGGATAATGCACTATAATAACGAAACTCAGACACAATTATATAAAAAAAATATTTTTTGCAATTCCCTGAGGCATCCCTGAAACCACATGGCTGCCATATGCAGCCATGTGGCAGTCGGTTCCCCCCCTCTTCTCTCAAGGAATGCCACCACTTCCACTTTCCCCCCATACCACATCTCTTTCTTCCATGGTGGACCAAAGTCTTCAGAGAAATGCAGTGGTCCGGAGCCATTCCTATCATCCCATTTGTGATTACTGTAAATAAGCACAGGGATTGCTGGCCAGTTAACAGGATTAGGTGGATATTTTTTTATACAATCAGATTAGAACACAGAGCAATGGCCCTGACCCCTGACACAGTGTGTGTATGTGTGTTTCGGTATTATTTCTAAGCACTGGTAATTAACTACTAGTGATTTAATTACACCACTAACTTAGCATTGAAGGCTTTCCTTTTAGTAGTGGCTGTTGGTGTTGCTAATCGCTGGAGAGCTGTTTGTATTTGGGTAGATGGCTGGCTCTCTGGCTCTCTGCTTATGTTTGTTCTTTAAATCCCTCTGGGCTTTGGCTGTTTGAGCATGCAGT
>OOFG01018404.1:2862-18349 GCA_900323295.1 Molva molva
CTGTTTAGTAACTGTGTGTGTGTGTGTGTGTGTGTGTGTGTGTGTGTGTGTGTGTGTGTGTGTGTGTGTGTTCAACAGGCTGCGTGGAGTCTGAAGACGCGAGCCCTGACAGAGATGGTGTACATAGATGAGATTGAGGTGGACCAGGAAGGCATCGCAGAGATGATGCTGGATGAGAGCTCCATCGCCCAGGTTGCCCGTAAGTAGCTCCGTAGGTGAAACGGAGAGTCCTCCAAGGTGAACCCCACCCCCAAAGCCTTCAGAGCGATACAACTGCCGTCGACCCCAATGGCTGCAGTCATTTGGCTAAGCTGTTCCGAGGGGTTGCTGGTTTGAGCCCATGCGTAGTGGTGGGGCATCAGAGAACCGGTGTTTCATTATATGAACACTGTCCAAATGAATGCTTTATGTCAGCTTAATTGAGAAAATACAATTATTTATTCTGTTCATTTTCAGGACCTGGAACGTCTCTGAGACTCCCAGGAACGAGTCACGGCGTCGGGCCGACTCCCGCTGTCAGGTAAACCAGGCGGAGAGTAGATCCATCCTTCAACAGTTCAGTAGCCAAGCATGGGAACTCATTCAAATCAACAGCTTGTAATATTTGTATTTCCTCGTTCATTCCACTTGAAGGCCCATGACTCAGTCGGGACGCCCCATCACAGGGTTTGTGAGACCCAGCACCCAGTCAGGGAGACCTGGTACCATGGAGCAGGCGATCAGAACCCCGCGGACGGCCAGCACCGCCCGGCCCATCACCAGCGCCTCCGGGAGATTTGTTCGTCTGGGAACGGTATAATAATCGTGTTTCTTGTTTTCGCCAGGGAGCGAGTTCAAATACATTACTCTTGATGAGAAGAGACCAGATGTCCCACCAGAACCAGATCCAGCCATTAGCTCATTTACATCTGCAGGAAGACACTGAACACACTGAGAGTTAATTGTGCAGAATGTATTGTATCCCGTATAATGACTTTATTGCATAGTCATAATAGTAGTCATTATCACATTTACAACCCTGGATAAAAGGTAATCTACCGGCATCACCACCTCTACCCATCCCCCCCCCAAGTCTACAGCAATGCTCCGACACGTCGCACACCACACATGCATGCATTCACACAAATACACCCTGCCATCAGCCAGCCCTCCACATACATATGGAACAGATATGTGATGTTCAGTGTTGTGTATTTCATTCTTATTTTGTTGTGTGGTTGTGTTGTTGTATTTACCCAGGCTTCCATGTTAACTAATCCAGAGGGACCATTTATACATTTATCAAGACTCAATTTTTCCAAGTATTCCCAAAAGCCCAACTTATCCAAGGTAAGACTATGAATAGGTTTAAAGTTTAACTTTATTAATAATGCAATTGTAAGCGTAACATTTTAAAATCAATGTGTCTATTTGTCTTCTAGACTCTGTTTGAGTACATCTTCCATCATGAAAATGACGTGAAAAATGTAAGTTGAAGCCCAGTCATTGGCTTGAATATTGATTTCATACGAATGTACAGCAGAGATCCGTCCACATGCTTCTCTAGACTCGTGTTCTGTGCTCAGGCTTTAGATTTGGCTGCTCAAGCTACTGAGCATGCTCAGTTTAAAGACTGGTGGTGGAAGGTTCAGCTGGGGAAATGCTACTACAGGTAAACAACCACAAGTATTAAATCAAATTACTACCACATACTATTTCAAGATTATATTACATGTCACATTTTAAGGTATATTATCAGAAGCTGCTATTCAATGAAAAAGTAAAAAAATAAAACTACATTACAGTGGTTATCTTTTGTGTATTGTGTTTTCAGACTTGGTTTGTATCGCGAATCAGAAAAACAGTTCAGATCTGCGCTCAATCACCAAGAGGTGGTCGATACTTACCTCTATCTTGCCAAGGTACTCATAAAGATGTCATAACAACCAATTACAGTGCAACAGATAACACACGGATGGTCATCTTTGGGACACAAATAGTTCAATTGATTGACGTCTGTTTTCTCACGTTAAAACCAGGTGTATCAGCGTCTTGACCAGCCAATCACAGCGCTGAACCTGTTCAAGCAAGGCCTGGACCGCTTCCCAGGAGAGGTCACCCTACTCACCGGAATCGCACGCATTCACGAGGCAAGTTTGGTTCATCTTTTGTGTTTTAAAGTGTCCTCCATCTTAAGCCTTTTGTTAACCCCAAAAATAATAACACACGTCCTAATGAAATTTAACATACTCCCGCCATATTTGTCTATTGCGCGTATTTGCAATCTGTGCTTGTTTGGTTGTTGTCTTCTTAACAGGAGATGAACAACATCACCTCAGCCACAGAGTACTATAAAGATGTCCTGAAGCAGGACAACACTCACGTGGAAGCCATCGCCTGCATCGGCAGCAACCACTTCTACACAGACCAGCCCGAGATCGCACTGCGCTTTTACAGGTCAGCCGTGACGCGTGGCTTCACTCGCAGAAGCTTCACTCGCAGAAGCTTCACTCGCAGAAGCTTCACTCGCAGAAGCTTCACTCGCAGAAGCTTCACTCGCAGAAGCTTCACTTGTTAGAATTGGAATTCAATTCTAACAAGCGATGGGAGCTCAAGAGGTCGGTACCGACCTCTTGATCTCCCATCGCTTGATAGAATTGGAATTCAATCCTAGCGGTTCCTTAGACGGCTGCTCCAGATGGGGGTGTACAACTGCCAGCTGTACAACAACCTGGGCCTGTGCTGCTTCTACGCCCAGCAGTACGACATGACGCTGTCGTCCTTCGAGAGGGCTCTGGCGCTGGTGGCCAACGACGAGGAGCAGGCGGACGTCTGGTACAACATAGGCCACGTGGCCGTGGTAAGATCAGGGAAGGTTACACTGTTTACTATTTACGCTCTTCAGCTGTAAGACGCTTGTAAGAAGCCAAAGTGGCTTACGATGAGTTCAGATACACGTCATTCATGATTAGCTGGGGGGGGTGAGGAAAGACATGTTGCTTCAGGATGATAACTGGTTGGCTGCGGACGTTTGGGATCCAACACCCTAGCCACTATACTATCCTGCCCACTTTGATATTGTGTCAGAAAAGGAAAATGTGTAACTCTTATCGTTTCTTTTGCCTCCTTATCCTTTAACCAATCGAAGCCTTTCACTCATTGCCAAGTGTGTGTCTCCATATTCTACTGACAGGGCATAGCGGACTTGACACTGGCCTATCAGTGCTTCAAACTGGCTTTGGCCTTCAACAACGACCACGCGGAGGCTTACAACAACCTGGCCGTGCTCGAGCTGCGCAAAGGTCGTATTGAACAGGTGAAGACTTTTGCATTTTTGATTTTGCATTTTTGAATTTATGGCCTCATAAGATCACACAAGCCTTTGGCTCGCTAATGACTGCATGTCTCATGAGCTCTTGACAACACCTCAGCTATAGTGATCCACGCGTTTTGAAAAGTAGCATAAGATGTTGACGCAGTTATGAACAAACAGAACATAATTGAGGATTCGAATAAATAATTATTAGTTTCTTCAAATCTTTTGTGGCTCTTCCAATCCAATACCAAAGGGAATGGATCGGATCGGAAGTTGACCTAGTGGCAAACGTAGTGGCATAGTGGCAACATGAGTCATTTCAAACCATTCCATAATTTCGTAGAAATGTCTGGTTCTCCGGAGTGTTTGGATGGATTACAGTGGACAACACTTCTGAATGTCACCGTGGTGCTAATGATTCACACTGTACGTGTTGGATTACAGTGGACAACACTTCTGAATGTCACCGTGGTGCTAATGATTCACACTGTACGTGTTGGATTACAGTGGACAACACTTGTGAATGTCACCGTGGTGCTAATGATTCACACTGTACGTGTTGGATTACAGTGGACAACACTTGTGAATGTCACCGTGGTGCTAATGATTCACACTGTACGTGTTGGATTACAGTGGACAACACTTGTGAATGTCACCGTGGTGCTAATGATTCACACTGTACGTGTTGGATTACAGTGGACAACACTTGTGAATGTCACCGTGGTGCTAATGATTCACACTGTATGTGTTGTTCTGTTGATGCAGTCCAAAGCCTTCCTACAGACCGCTGCGTCCTTGGCCCCTCACATGTACGAGCCTCACTTCAACCTCGCCACTCTCTCTGAAAAGGTAATACCGTTGTCCTCAGACACAGCATTCACGTCATTTACAACTTGTACAAACAAAATGCACATCCCATCCAAAGGTGTTTCCTCCTGAGTCTTCTACACTAAAGAATACATCTGATATCTCTGTGATCTTAGGGTGCCTCCCACCTGGGCTGTTTGGTCCGCTTTAATCGAACCCTGGAGTGTTTTCCCCGGTAGTACGGTTTGTTTGGGGTGGTGTGAATGCTCATTCGAACTCTGGCCACACAAACACACTCTGCTCCGCTTCCAAGTGAACTCTGGTTCAGCTTCAGATGTGAATGGGATCCGACCCAACTACAGAAGTCAGCCAACTGGAAATAATAAACATTCAGGTTACATTAATTATTTCCTAGAATCAAATGAGTCGCGATCAGACGTGATGCAATCAGGAGGTGAAAGTACTGAATGAATGGTGGAAATTGGGTTATTTTTAAATTGTAGGAACACCAAAGCAAAATGAAGAAACCCAATTGTGCACAAAGTTGTTGTCCACAAGTTGTTATTGTCCGCAACATGGAAGCGTTGTGAGTTTCCTGTACATTTTCTGTCGACTGCGAGTCATTTGTAGATGTTTGGCTCGCCTAACCAAGCCCAGTGTGAACACTTACCAGACCCAATGAAAATGCAACAAAGAATCAACCTCACCCCAGAATCGGACAGTCTTCCGAACTATACTGTATGTGTGAAAGCGCACTTACACTTATGTTGCACTAGACAAGTATATTTCAAATTTATGTACATGTTGCATATATGCATATTTTTCTATATTAAATGTATGTATTATCTTACAGTATTTTTTATGTCATCATTCTCAGAAATTATTTCCCTCAGGATTAATTAATGATTAAGAACTGTGTGTGCGTGTGCGTGTGTGTGTGCGTGTGCGTGCATGTGTGTTCATGCGTGTCCAGATTGGAGATCTGCAGAGCAGTTACATCGCAGCCCAGAAGTCTGAGGACGACTTCCCGGAACACGTGGACACACAGCAGCTCCTCCGAGACCTTCGACAGCACTTTGCTGTGCTCTGAGATGCCGCAGGTTTCTCATGGTCTGTGATCCGTGTCTGTAGGGGAACGCCATCTGTCTGGACGATGGTTGTAATGCTAACATGTAAATAGTAAAGAAAAAATATATGAAATAGATATTTATTGTAATAAATTGAATATATCTCATCTTTGATATGAGACTTTTATTTCCATAGTTTCAGACATATATTGTCTTTTCTATGCATTCCATTTAGATAAATGACCATGAAAACATATGTGTGTGCTCATTATTTATTCTTTATAGACAGAGAGCAACATTGTGAGTATAATGCATTATTGATATAAGTTCCTTTATTCTGACCCCTGCGGGTTCCTTTAGTCCTCTAAGGTGGCCATGCTGTTCAGAAGAAGCAGCAGGGAGTCCTTATTGGCCAGTTCTTTGGTTTATGGTTTTTATTGACTTTGAGCCTGTGCAAACAGAATTGTTTCATTTGGTACAAAGTACAGAATTGCAGGCCCACTATAGGGCCTCAACCTGGTTTTGGATTGAAATAATAACCAGGCAGAGGCTATGCTTGCAGTACACAACGCACAAGTACCTCAGCCTCATCAAGGCCATATCAACCGCTTTGCAGGTGTTGATATTATACAGTTGTATTTATATCAATTAATGTCAAACATTTCAGCTGCTGTATAAATAATTTGCAATATGAGATTCAATAATGAACCATTTATGGAATTATATACGTTATATATTTAAATAGTGATCTATTTAAGCAGTATCACAGCACGATTTTGTGCTGTTATACTGAATATCTGCACGGCACTGATTCGGTCGTAGGTACGAAGCCGCAGTCCGAGTACTGAAGATAATCACAGCCATGCTGATATTCAGAAGAACAGCACGACCTCGCTTGTGATACTGGTTACACAACGGTTCTAAAAGCACTTTTTATTAGTTAACAGTAATAAGCAAAAACAGATTATGATTAGTTTGTTTATTTAATCATTTATTTGATTCCGCAAACACAAATAGTTCTGCATACTGGGACTGGATTGATTCTGAGCAACACAAACACCTCAAGTGCCGGCCAGTTTCTTTGTATCATGTACATTTATCTGTGCTTCCATATATTGATTGTCTGTTGACAGTCGCTTAGGTGGCACGTGATTCTGATTAGTTCACAGCTTCCGATGTTTAATGTAGTGATACATGTATCATGTATATATACATGTATGTTAAAAGTCCCAGTGCTGTTATAGTCTCTTATTATATATGCCTCTTGTCCCATAAAATAACTTGGTCAGAGCAAAAAGGTTGTAAAATGAATTGTTAAGTTAAACCATCCGCTGAACATCAGCAGTCCAGAAGAAACTGGTTACAAATTAGTTTTTGTTTTTTATTGAAATATTTTTCCCATGTTACCTCGCCAATTGACAAAACCAAAACTGTATGAATCCACAACCACAATCGCAACCACTTACACAAGTCATGGAGTTATAGGTCTGGTGATGATTTTTGGGCTGGAGGTTCCATTTCACAAATCCATTTGAGCGTATACGTGCACGGAGCGTCGTTCCACGCGCTGAAAGGGTTCAGCCCAGGATAGTTGGCTGCGCAGTCTTCGTTATCTACATTGTTCGGTTCTCCTTCATGCCAAAAGCTGTATCAAGGGGTAGAATTGCCTTGAAGTTACAGTGTCTGTGATTTCCCTGTGAACAGTCACTGCTTTCTCTTTCAATGACGTGTTATTTAGAAGTTTATAGCCGACCCATGAAGCAAATGTGTTGTTTCTATCACAGAAGGAAAAAGTACATTCTTAACATAAACCTAATGCTTGTAATCATGATTTTATATATACCCTCTAAAACCTTTGCAGATATATGTACAAAACGAATAAATGTGCTTTGAAGTAGAACTCAACTAAACATTCCATAAACTTTTGCTGATCGGTTAAGCGGTTCAAATTACAATATAAATCCTCTTTCTTGAGCATTTGTTCTTACTTTATGTTGGGATGTGCAGCCTTCAATTTGACGCCTGATTCATGATAGCAGTAACGTGCACACAACACAACTATCCTACTGTATGTCCTTTACATCCAAATGGCAAGCAGCCACAGAGCAAAGTGGTGTGTGAGGTTTGTGTGGTGTGTGTGAGGTTTGTGCGGTGTGTGAGGTTTGTGTGGTGTGTGAGGTTTTGTGTGGTTTTGTGTGGTGTGTGAGGTTTGTGCGGTGTGTGAGGTTTTGTGTGGTGTGTCGTGTGTGAGGTTTTGTGTGGTGTTTGAGGTTTTGTGTGGTGTGTGTGAGGTTTTGTGCGGTGTGTGAGGTTTTGTGCGGTGGTGGTGTGTTGTGTGTGAGGTTTTGTGTGGTGTGAGGTTGTGTGTGTTGTGTGAGGTGTGTGGTATGAGGTTGTGTGTGTTGTGTGAGGTGTTGGGTTGTTACCTATCCGTAAGCGGCTCTCCATTCAACCACTTCCAGGTGCCTTCCTCGTCCACGTCACTCAGTCCGATCCAGTAGCCTGAAGCGTGCAATGATGCATCGGGATTGCTCCTGTCTTGTATATGCATGTTCAACGATGACTGAAACAAACACACAGTAGTGTCAATTCACAAAACGATATGCATGACACGACACTGACGATCATATCAACAGGATGATTGCATAAGCCTTCCAATCATATAATATATCATATATAGAATAAATGTATTCCCACCTGTTTAACATTGCTGTCTATGATGGCCAGGTCGGCTCCTTTCCTCTTACAGTTATTTCTAGCCTCATGCCATGAGGTCTTCTCTAGGGTGTGCCCAGACAGGTAGAAACACTTGGATTCGATGTAAATCCAATTTGGTAAACAATGTCCACAGTCCAACGCTGGAGCCAAAACGCATGCGAAAAAGTTAAAAACAAACAAAAACAATACAATTTTGTAAATGTATTTTGATAATATAATATATAATATCATTAATGTTGTTATATTGTACAACGTCGACCATTGTATTTCGAGAAGCGTGTGTTAACTTTGGACACCTACTCATCAGAGCCACGGTGGTCTGCAGTCCTGCGTGCTCCTTGTGAACCGTGTCCAGCATTGTGTTGTACTCCCGGCCTCTTCTCTTCTGGTGCTCCATCTCCCACCTGGCCACATCAATCTGCCTTCGCTCCTTCTCCAGCTGCTTGATCGCCTTGCTCCGGGACTCTAGTGTGCTCTTGTATTTTTCTAAGATCTTTTGAAACCCCTCGCTGCTCTGAGGAATACCGTCTGTCTGCTGGCTGTCTGGAAGAAACAAGGAACATCACTGCTGTCTCTATCTATAAGGATTGTAACAGCAACATGCAGCATGTTTCATGTTGTTTATAGGTTCATTATGTGGCATTCCTCAGTTGTCCTTTTGTGACGCCTGCTACCTTCATTCACAATAGGTAAATTCACATGGCTAAATCCATTTTTCTATTGCAAGTTATGAATGGGTACGTTTCTGATTACTATAAAATAGGACTATACATACAGTATATATCTTTAAATGTAACTTACAGTAGATTCCCAGGCTAACATCTATGGCAAACAGAACAACGGCAAGCACGGTGAGGCACAATACTGCTGCTTTTCCGGATCCCCCACCATGGCTTCCTATGGAGATAGACACTGGACAGAGAAGTTAGAGGTCAACATTAGGGTCCCCAAACAGTACATCAACGCTGCGTCACTTTCAAGCTTATTATTTCATTGTCTGTTCAAGCATTCATTATATTAAGAGACACTATCAAAAACACTACTATTACAAAATGTACTTTTAGAATATCTTTTGTATTTCGGTACTATACCATTTTGGTCCTGCGTATCCACAAAATCCTCTTCCTCACTAAATTTGTCGTTTATTTTGCTATATGTGCTAGCCACGTTCGGAGTGTTCTCCATGTTGATTGTTTAGATGGGAGCGTTCAGGGGAATGAAGAATCGAAGGGTTCATTTGACAGGACATTGCCCTGTGTAAACACTTCTCTGGGAGAGGAGGTACTTTTTTGTCATTAATGCCTAATCCAAAGATTGGTTCAAAGCATAAAAAAATAAAGCAGATGTCTTTAGATTTGGAATTAGAAATAAAAGCATTAGCAGTTGTTGAGTCAAACTGAATCAAACTAACTTTTGAGATCGACCTGGACCAGAGGCTACTGCTTTCACGATTCTGTTATTGCAGTGGAAACACAAATAGGTTTTGGGTCTGGGTACAATCCGAACCACACTATGCAGTGTGAAAAATGAGGTGGTGGTGGTGGGGAGGTCTACTAGTCCTCTCGGTTGTAGATATCTGGACTGATGACCAGACACTGGTGGGCAAGATGGTTCATGCTACCCAGAGTTGTTAAACAAAGCAAAGTTTCATAGCTGGCTGAATTGACTCGTTTGCCACAAGCGTCACCGGGTCCTTGGGCATAGAAAGCATGTATTTTAGCTTCATTCTAAGAGACCTAAGGCTCTTTATTCAATTGTAAAATCTGAAATAAAATATTTTATGAAGCTTTTCATGTCCACCAAGACATCAGTAGACTTGTCGACGTTTCATGTCCACATAGGTTTGAACCTGTTGTGATACTTTCGTGTCACTGATTTTGAAAGAAAACTGTCTGCATGTTTTTTCTTCAGTAAAATAAAATTTATTTAAGTCAATTAATCAAAAATTGCATTTTCCTGCAAAGAGACCTCTACATCCATGCACAAATTACAGGGTCATATATTAACTCTACAATAAACGATTTATTCTTTGACTTTGATCTTTGTTCGTTTCTTTGATCTTTGTTCGTTTCGTCTGATATTTGAACATGATTAGGGGCCGGCCAACACTGAGACTTTCAGTGTCAGTGTTTCGTGCCCATTTCACATATCCATTTGTTTGGCCGTTGACAATCGTTGTTGCTCCAGGTCTGTAGCATTCCATCACTGGCATAGGTGACTGCACAGTTCTCATACAGGCGCTCAGAGTGCTCTCCGGATTTCCAATACCTTTAAACCAATGACATACAGATTTAAAAATACGCTTTCAAATGCATTCTCGCGCTGTGTATATATATGTATATCCCCACTACAACCAACACACTGCCACGGTCCTGCCCCAGTCTAAACGGCTTGATCTCCCTGTGTCTCATTAGATGTGTGTCACCATCTAGTTTACAGTTCTCTTTGTTTGTGGCTGCACTGTTCCGAAGTAACGCTGAGATGTTTATTCCGTGCAATGGACCCTTTTTACAGGAGGAGAAACGCAGGTGTTTCTCATACCACCTATTATGAGTCTGCTCATTTCATGTACCAGAGGGCACAGGTAGTAGGCTTTTCCTCACTATGTACTACCTGTGCCCTGGTACATAAAATGTGCAGAATTAGTGTTATGGGTGACACCTGTTTTTGTCCTATAACGACGCATTCCCTCTTCACAGGTCGTCAATAGTAGGCTAAAGTAACTTCCTCTGTCATTTTAACATTAGGTCGGTTTTATTTGTCTGTCGTATCACCGGCATGGTCAATGTATATGTACTTGACTAGCTTTGTCAGCTGGTGTACTGCCAATACAATTTAATTAATTTAATTTCTACAATGAACTGAACGATAATTCATGTTATTAGCTACACCTGTGTTTCCCTACTGCGAACAGGGCCTATTGGGTCAGCCTTTGCTTAAATCCTGAAGCACAAATATACTGATTTTCCTTACCCTGTAACGAGCTCCGCGCCCCCTAGCCACCGCCACCTTCCTCCCTGATCCATTCGGAGGCCCAGCCAGAAGCCCACCCTCTCATCCGCACTGGAATCCAGCTGATCGTTGTTGATGAGCTTGCTTATGGCCATCTGTATCAGTCAGGGGACACTTAATGTTACTGACAAAGAACAGTGTCTAATGCAAACAACAATAATATTCATTTGTATAGCACTTTTAACAACAGTGGCTTAACAGGGCTAATAAAAGCGTATTGCAGTAAAACGCAAGGACAATAATCATACTTTGGAGGACCTCAAAAACAACAACTAAGAACTGGAAAATGTAAAACACACTGGACAACCAAAATGCTGGACAACCAAAACAACTGACAATAAATAAGCATACCTGTTTAGCGATGCTATCTATGACTGCCAATTTGCCACCGCTCTGCGCACAGCTTTCCTTGGCGTCGTCCCAGGGTTTTGGTGTTCTAGTCTCGGAGAATGGGAAGGAGTAACACCTGGAGTCCGCCAGGGTCCACCCTATCAAACAGCGTCTGCAACTCTCCTCTGTGGCAAGAGGAACCGTTGGTTGGACACACCGTAGAAACCTTTTGGCTGCATTCATTATTCACATCATTTTAGATTAAACTCATCCCATGATATAGCCTATATTACATATGATTTAGATGTAGACTTCGGTATATTTGTGTTACATGCATACCCACCTGAATTGAAAGACAAGTTCAACCTTGTAATGCTTTTTTATGTATATATATTGAATTATTTGCTGTGGCTATCTTTTGATGTCCTCCAGCATTATATTACAATCTTTATTTATGTTTATGAAATGAAAATCATACCGGATATGGTTAGTTTTGACGTTAATTCTAATTTCTCCTGCTGAAAGAATGTGATCCGGTCTCCATAGTCCTTGATCCTTGTCCTGCGGTGCTCAAGCATCTGTTTGCTCTGTGCTGCCTCTGTGGTCTCAGACCCCAACCTTCTCCTGGCCTCCCCTCTGGTCTGGACTGCAGCTTCATACCTTCTCCTTAGGGTGGTCAGATCGCTGCTCGTGTGCGTTATGTTGCGGTTATTTGGAAAATGGCCATCTCTAACTCTGCTATCTTTGAGGAGTGGAAGGAAGGAAACACACCAGCATGACAGGGATTACAATTAAACTGTTCAAAATGTTCTATTTAACTGGAGCTTATAATATAATGCATGTTGAAAAGTCGGAGACATATGGGTGTGCAACTTACAGTGTATCCCCAAGCCGATGTCAAGCAGAAGAAGGATGACACTGAGAAGCCCCAGACAGACTGGGAGCCGTCTGTTGGGACCCCAATAGGGACCCCTGCTCACTTGGCATGTCGTCACTACACCCAAATATACGAAAAATAGGAAGAATGGTTCAAAGGTTCTTCCTATTCTTTTTATATATATATATATATATGTTTTAGAATTGACGCGCTCAATGATTTATACCGATTTTGTTGTGATTATAATCTTTGCTCTTTACTATACCTTCTTGAGGCTGTTGAACTTCAGTGATGACATTATCTTCAAGAATTAAATGACTGTATCCACTCTGGAAAGCGTTTTTTGAATGTGCCATTAGAATTCACTTCACTGCTGTAACAAGTTGTCCAAGATAGAGCTCATCCATGGTCATGTGGTTGTGTCTTGTGTCAACATTTGTTTAATCCCCGTGTGTTCCCAGTAACTGGTGGAATTTGAGTTTTGTAGTTTGTTGCACCAAAGAGGAACGCACTCGACGCACGCTCACGACATGCAGATAGTGCGCAATGGGATCAAATCTGAATGTTTTAACATTTTCCCAATGTAACCTAGCTGCTCAGGACTCACTGGCTACCAGAAACGGTAGTGCTGTCTATGGGACCTCGAGATGTCCATTAATTACAACAATGACAACAATAGCATTACAATACACAGAACAAACAGACTTCATTGGCAAAACAAATTATGTTCTTTGTAAGTATTTTAGACAGCCAGAGATGGGCCTTATGTGTTGCATGCTTCAAATAGCAACTGGCCCTACAATAACAGGTCTGTAGAGATAGAGAGAAAACACCTGAAGGGGAGTTTGTATGAGGAGTAAAAACAATCCCTATCCTTTTTCAAGAAAGAGAGAGGTAGGCCTACTTTTGATATTAGATTACACAGTGAATTGTGTTTCCTTTAGAATGTACTTAATCAAGCAAGTCCTCTTTGTTGTCATGCGCTGGGCTACCTCTATAGGATCCGTAGTGCGAGAGTGCTTCTTCATTCAGTCTTTGACCAAAACGTATAATAATAAAAGTTATTATAAAATTCTACAAATGCTTATTATAAGATTTACCCTGAATGGGCCATTCAGGAGTTACTCTTGGCCTGTTTAATAAATAGCCCAATTATATTATCAAATCAAAAATCCACCCCAAACCCCAATTCAAATAATTCAATTTCAATAATCAATAATAACCATTCCGTTTCTTGTAGTTATAATAAGACGCACACAAGTAGATTTTCCATTGTATTGTTCCATCCACAACAAGACAAATCAGTGGTTTCATTGCTCATTTTGCTTCATCTCACAAATCCAGTAAAAGTTATGTCCGTGGCAGCGTCCATCATACCACGTATGTGTTGCGTCTCTGCTGGGGTAGAAACCAGCACAGTTTTCATCGGCCCTGTTTGGTTCTCCTGTGACCCAGTAGCTTGATTTCAAATAAGAAAATACAACAGTATATAGTTGCACAATTGTAGTTATTTTTGTAGCAACAATGCAACTTGTATTGTATTCTAAAATCAAGAAAAACTACAATGTAAATGTAACATCTATCTTACAACGTAAGACAAAACAACAGGGTGGGGGAGGGGGGCTCTTACAATGGTGGCTGCTGGGTAACATTGTTGATCCACACCCATGTGTTGTCCTCAGAGATATCCGTCATGCCTATCCAAAACCCATTCGACCACCAAACAGATGAGGTAAGTTTTGGGGTGTTGTCGTTCAAAAGTTGCTGCATGAAGAGAGCATAAATGTACGATGGCTTCCATGAGGTTCACTTCCAAACGACAGATCGATGCAAAGACATTCCCGAGGTAGTAGGTATACTGTGGTTCCCTTACACTAGATAAACTCAACTCACAGACTCCATGGTGGCCTCACCTGCTCCTCCCAGCTGTCTATCACCACCAGGTCTCCTTTACGATGAATGCAGTCCTGCCTGCTATCTGGCCAGTTTTTCTTTGTCGGTGAGTCAGTTAGAAAGTTTGAAAAGAAGTAGCAGCTTGAGTTTAGGAGAACCCAGCCTTCTGGGCAATGGCCACAGGACATTTCTGTTTCAATGAAAGACGGAGCGAATAAAAACATAGGAAACACAATGAAACCAATCAACGTCAGCGGATACAAAATGGATCCACCAAATTCTCTAATTCCACCTCACCCATGTGCTGTTTAGAAGTGAGTAGTTTGACCTTCTCCGCGTGAGCCCTCTCAATCTGGTTCTGTAAGCCATCGTTGAGGCCCTTCTGCTTCTCCGCCTGCTGTTTGATCACTTCATGCTTTGAGACCTCCAGCCTCAGGGCCGTCTCAGCCTCCTTGGTAGCCTTGATCACGTCGCTGTGGTTTTCCCGGAGGTAGTTTAACTCCAGGATGTAGGGAACGTGTTCTAGACTCTGCAGAGGTATCAGGTATGCCTCCTTGTTCTTGCTACCTAAATGCCAATTCAATCTCATCAAATCATGTGAGTGTGAAGGGGCTTATTGCAACCCCAAGCATACACACAAACTACCCCTTTTTGTATTTAGTGTTGAATTGGTGTCATTTGTATAGAATAACTGTGGGATTCTTAGGTGTAAGTCATTTTGTGAGTGGCCACAAAGAGTGGAACACATAAAGGTGAAATGCAAATTGATAAATGGACAACATTAGGGGTAAGTAGCCAATAGAAATGATTAACATCTGTAGACCATTACAATAAACAAGACAACGCTTCTCATGAATAAACATAATGCCAACTTCAAGTCCATAAACTTGTTGTCGTGTCCACTTTTATCTTGTACTCACAGTAAATCCCCAGAACCACAGCAGTCACCAGCAGTGCAACATTTAGCAGTCCCAGAATCGGGATAACAAATGGTGACCTATGTACTGTAAACATAGCACATTCAAGTTCAAATGTGGAATACAATTCAACAGCACATGATTCAATTTTCTGATTTAACAAGCATAACATAAACATATACAGTTAGATTAGACTACACAGTAAGATTATAAAACCTTATTTATTTTTGTCTTGACTAAACATAAACCAACATAAATAAGTTATCTTAATCCATTCGATTGGCAACATTTGTAGTATTAAAATTATATTATTGATTTTGTGTGTTTCTTTAAAAACAGTCCAACATAGGCCAATAAGAGAAATCAGAAAAAACTCAAATCTGATACAGAGGAATATTTGACTTTAAATACATGCCTACCTTGTCCAAGCAGAGTGGAAATGCGAGAGGGGCCATCTCTCATGTAGTTATTTAGAGAAAACATAACTTTGTGGACTTCTAGTTTGTGCACATGCTCCGCGCTTGACTCTGAATTCTCTATTTTAGAACGAGCTGGCTTTTTTTCTCTTTTA
>OOFG01018578.1:2637-13664 GCA_900323295.1 Molva molva
TTTCGCAAGCCCCATACCCCCTATTCTACGCAAAAAGAAACGACCAAAAGAATCAAACAGCAGCTCTATCCGTCGCGCTGCGCGGGGGGGGGTACTCACTGTCGCAGGCGTAGGGCTTGTCCCGCTCCTCCAGCGCGGCGGCTGCAGCCTCAGACTTCTTCTTGCTGTTCCTCTCACTGCGGCTCTGAGGAGGCGCACAGAGAGAAGCGGCGGTGAAGATGTGAACGACTCCACGCGAACCGTGACATGAGGCAAAGTGCGGAGGTGGGCGGCTGATTTGTAATTTAAATCAGGAAGAATTGCTGAGCACAGGGTTGAGACACAAAAGGTAGATTCATCATTCATGTTCCTTTCATCCATTTTTCAGAGAAAAGGAATTGAGAGCCACTTCAGCGGGAGAGTGAGTGTGAGTGTGTGTTTGTGTGTACATAGGCATTGATTTCGGCGGGACGCAGGCGATACGTGCCCCTCAATATTTAGAACATGGATATTTGCCCCTCCCCGCCCATAAATGAACTTAAAAAACACACTATAACATTAACTCATAGACAACAATGACAGGACGGGTCTTTTTTCTTCAGTACTGGGACTGAAGAAAAAAAGAGGACAGAAGAGTAAATCATGTCTATATATGTGTTAACTCCGTAGGGATAATATTAAATGACAATAGTTGATCAATAGGAGGATAAATATTTGAAAGCAATACAGAATACCGGAGAGCATAACTGCATTCTGTTCCCGTATATTTGGAATTGTCACTTGGTACCTGAGTTTTCCTTCACATACATAAATACATTTCCAGCTTTAATTGATGCAGAAATATTCACCAGAATGCAGTAAATTAAGTGTTTGATGCTAGAAATGTCCTGGGGGGGGGGGCCCCCAGATAACCTGCCTAATGCCCCCCCCATGTTCAAAGGAAGCCTTGGCCACTGTGTGTGTGTGCGTTGGTGAGTGCGTTAGCTGGCGCCTGGAGGATTACGCGGTGTGGGTGCGCAGCTTTACCTTGGACTTGCTCTTGCCTCGTCTCTTGGGGGTCTCGTCCTCAAAGTCTTCATCATCCAGGTCATCCAGGTAGTCGTCGTGGTCCAGCACCCGCTACAGAAAAGAGAACAGAACCGGAAAACGAGGGCGGTCGCCATTCACTCACAATCACAGTGAGGGACTCAAACCCTGCATGAACTCCCAAATAAGGAAACTGTCTGAGTCAAATAAAAATCCAACAATGGAAGACACTTCTATGATTTGATGCGATGCCAGCCTAGAACACTACATGCATCACGGTGGGCTGCACCTATACGGAGGAGGGGCCCCACCTTGCGTATGCGTCCAGAGGAGGTGTGGGTGGAGGCGGAGGCAGCGACGGGCTCCGGTACCGGGTCTTCCTCCGGTCCGCGGATATCGGACGTGGCGCCTCCTCTCCTGTCCAGGGGCTCGCCCTTCAGCAGGGCCTCCAGGCTGCTTCCATCCACGGCCCCCAGTGTGTCGCGCTTCAGACCCAGCTCTATATCAGCTGCACAGGGCCACAACACATGGAGGGTGAGGCATGTCCGCACACAGCCACAACACATGGAGGGTGAGGCATGTCCGCACACAGCCACAACACATGGAGGGTGAGGCATGTCCGCACACAGCCACAACACATGGAGGGTGAGGCATGTCCGCACACAGCCACCGGGACACAACACATGGAGGGTGAGGCATGTCCGCACACAGCCACCGGGACACAACACATGGAGGGTGAGGCATGTCCGCACACAGCCACCGGGACACAACACATGGAGGGTGAGGCATGTCCGCACACAGCCACCGGGACACAACACATGGAGGGGGAGGCATGTCCGCACACAGCCACCGGGACACAACACATGGAGGGGGAGGCATGTCCGCACACAGCCACCGGGACACATGGAGGGTGAGGCATGTCCGCACACAGCCACCGGGACACAACACATGGAGGGTGAGGCATGTCCGCACACGGGAGCAAATACATGCGTGCATGTCAACAACTGGATTTCTCCGTGTCCTCTATAGGTTCTCTGAGAACTGAACCCATGTATTTGACAGGTGATGACTTTTGTACCGCTCTAGGCTCCACTGTTTGCGTCTGCAGGATTATTCAAACGTAAAACACACAAAATCCTATACATATATGTGCATGCCAAGCTGTCAAAAAGACAGAGACGACATCACCCGGCGCCTCGGTTGACAGTTTAACGCACCTGCTTTGAGTGGAGGGAAGGCCAGGCGTGGGTCCTCAGGAGGGTGCGCACGGCGCTTCTTCCTCCAGCGGCGAGCGGGGTATGTGTACAGCTGGCCTGGGGCGAGGCCTGGGAGGGCAGAGATAGAAGAAGAACCAACAGAAAGACTGAGCGGCCATGTAAACAGAGGTAACAGATCAAATGTCTGAAATAATATTAGCCCTCTATCGTTTTAAAGAAAACTTCTGGATTTTTCCACCTGGACCCTATTTTCCGGTCATTCTGGGTCTAAGGGACTAATGCGGACAGCAAATTTTTTAAATTGTTCCAGTATTGAGCGAGAACGCTGCAGCCGTAATCCGTGCAAACGGGCTGCAATGTAATCCGTTGGGGCATAGCGCCCTGTCAATGTACGTCCTCTAAAAGTGCTTGCTTTTGCCACAGACAGGCTCAGATTATATTATATAATTATGGAAAGGATTCCTACAGAGAAATACAACTTGTTTCTTCACCTTTCGCTTGATCCGGTCTGTTTGTTATTGTGTCCAACCAAGCCTCACTCAAGGAGACGTCTCGCTCTGAAATCTCGGTGCAGGATGTTTCCCTATTGTCATTACAGTCTCAACTCTCCTTCACGCAAATCTTTTAGATAACAATAAGCTACGCATTCTGTAGTTCAACACAAAAAAACTCTCCTCTCTCCAGGTCTCAGTAACATTTCCACTGTTCTCTTCCTGCAACAACTCGACTCTCACAAGACTTCTCATTGAGCAACACCTGGTTGGACACAATAACAAACACACCGTTATCAAGCCAAAGGTTAAGAAACCAGTGCAGCAGCAGCAGCGTTTGCTCAATACTGGACCAATTCCCAAAATTGGTTTAAAAAATGCCTTTAACCTTTGGGATACATTATGTTTTATGTGGATGATACAAATAAGACGAAAAAACAAGTCAACCACAAACGGAGCGATGGTGGGGACGCTGACCTGCACTTCTGTGTCTCTTCTCCATCCAGATGTAGCAGTTGGACTGGGCCACGCCAGTCTGGGAGTCCAGGAAAGGCATGAGGATGCTGCGCTCAGCACAGAGTCGAGCATTATAGCTGTGGCACTGTTCCATAGCATCTTTATAATACTGCTCACCCAGTCTGAAGCAGATGGAAGGAAAACAAGAGAAGGATACGAGGTCAACCTTAAAAAGAGTATATTGTTTACAGGTATATGTGTGTGTGTGTATATTCACCATTTAAATAAAGGAATTAGGGCTTGTGTGGAAGTGTTGCGAGTAACAATCCTTTAATGTGTACATGAATTGGTATAGCATGCTTTAAAATGTGATGTTTACCCTTTGTGATAATACCGTGTTGCTAAATGTGATTGGGTTTAGCTGTGGATTTCCAAACTATTTTTCATACATGTTTTTCAAGTTCCATATGGCAAATTAAATTATACTCAGTTAGAGATCAGTAACTTCATAATTATTAAAGTTCAGCCATTATATGCTAATATTACATTTACATACAAGGACATTTACAACACTGCTCCATTGCATTCCATTGCGTTTTCTCGGCTCCAAATTCTGACGTTATTGTATCAACAACTCAAAACGAGGCTTAGTTGTAGCCATAATGACATAGAAACCAAGTACAAACGGGTTGTTTAGCTGTGATAGTTGAAGCAACAATGCAGATAGCAGCCCAGCAGAACAAAAGGTGATTGTTGACGAGCCTCGCGTCTCCACAAAACGCCCGCCAAGCTAATAACTGCACATCTTAAATCACCTGATTTACTAGCGGCCGTTTGATCTTAGTTGTTTATTTCACCAAACCCTCATCCACGCCGTACGTTTACCGAGGCTCATCAGACATAACGTGTTACCAGAAAAGACTTTATATTTCATTCCAAGCTTTGCTGGCCACGGCTAACGTTAGTTCATTTGATCACGTTATATTCTCTAGGGGCCATATTGCCTTGATGACTATGAAAGAAAGCGTTCTCTTTTCAACACCTAAAACTGCATTCATTAGGAAACAATGTTTCATAATACAGTAGTTAAAAGATAGCATGCTGTGTAATATTTCGGTAAATGAAGATACTTACACTTTCACAACACTGTCGACGGCCGCCGCCATCTTTGCTTGTTGCAGTTGTGTGGAGCGCTACTGATCATGCGCGTACTACTGCGATCATATTCTACTCTCACCTCTCAGAACAAAGCAGCCTTTGGATAAAAATCACTTTCTAGCTTTGCGTTCTGCTGCACTGGCCCTATTAGGTAATCTCCATGTATAAGAACGTTTGAAAAGTTCAAAAGCGTTAGTTACGTTTAGACAATATTTTAATTATTCATTATTAAACCCAGTTATTATTAGTTGTTTATGGTTGGATGGTGTAATTTCCTAAATGATAGACCTTAAATACTCAGCCTCTTTGCAGCCCGTGTAATATTCATATTGAGTTCCAAGATATCTTCAACAAATGATATAGTTTGGATTGGATGCTGTAGGCTATAGCAGTCTTTTTGTTAATTGATAGGTAGGCCTATGTTAGTTTCCTAAGGAAGTAATCTGTGTACATTCATATTTTAGCATTAGGATGGCATTCCATAGGGCTTTGCATGGAAAGTGATCAAGCCTCCAAGAAAATGGAGGAAGGCGGGGACGGGGAATGTTTTATCTCGCAGAAACCAAAGAGTTTTAGTAGGCCAGTTTGTTAAGAACAGAGCTGTCCCCAACACACGTTTACACTGCTGTAGTACAGCAGTTCTGTCAAAAGTCAAATCAAATTTGCATTAACATTGAATTAAAACCCCAATAACTGTTGCTTGAGAGACATAATCATACTTTGATATTGATGATATTTATAAAATATACATATTATTGAAATTAATGAGATAAGAGAGATAACTTAATTTATAGGATATGCAATCAGGATTTAGTGCTTGAGATGTTCCGTGACAAATCCGAATCTTGGGTGCTTTTTAATGGTTGTGATGGTTGTGATGGTTGTTTCACCATCAAGGAAACACCAAGATAATTGTTCTCATAGTGCGTTTTACCAATCCTTGATAAATATGACAGTAAGCAGATTTTACATGTTATAATGAATATTCACTAGTGACATTTATTTAGCTAACTGACAAGTGATTATTGTCACTAGAAAAAAAGTTACTTGTGATTGGAACAGACACCAAGACACCAAAAAGCATTGTTCAGGTGTTAAAAAAGTTAGCTATAGTGACTTCTGGAGAGGGCTCCACAGCACACACGTTATAGCAATATATTGCATTTGTAAGACAATATTATCTATAGCGCCAGATGGCAGTAAGTAGTTCAAGATGTATTATATTTGACCGCAGAAGAAGAAAACGAGGAAGCTCCGTCCACTCTAGTCTGTAGTATGGCTGCTAAGCGAAAAGTCCAGTAATCTCTGCAAGGTAGGATGGAATCCTACTCAATTAGTTAATCTTTCAATTGTTATAACTTAGTTGCTTTAGTTTTTGTTGAATGTGAATAAACAACGTGTGAATGAGCGGCTCCTGTTGTTATCTTGTAACAATGTAAAGTTAGCTTGCCATATTTTGCCTGCACTGTAAGTTTTGAGTCACTTACCACGCTTCCGGGTGAGTTGTGGTGGTGTTTTTGCTATGCTACGTTAGCTCATATGAAATCCCTTATGTCTGATGTTACATCTAGCTGAGATTATTGTCAGATAAACATATGCCTCTGTCAATATCTTCAATAACAATGGCGATAATATTATGAGATATTACAAGTTCCATATGTATATAGGGATGTATCAATACATCTAAAATGATGCTATAGTGTCAGATTTTTATAATGGGCATAATCTGATACCTCTCATCAGACCCAATTCAATGGTGATGTAGTAGCCCATAGTATCATGCTAGAATAATAAATAACTGTACTTTTTGTGCAAGCTTTGTGTAGTCATTCTCCACTCGTGTCTAAATGCATCACCCTCAGTGACATCCCACCAGCTGTCCAGTTCCACTCCCTCGGCAGACGTCATGGAGGCCTCAGGAGGAAGGGAGAGTCCGGAACCATCCAGTGCAGCGGCAGCCAGCTTCTCCGGTCTCCTCCCCAAACCCAAACTCACCCCCGCACAGCTGGACACCCTGCTGCAAGACGCAGTCCGGCTTAAAGCCGAAGGGAACGGCTTCTATCGGGGGAAGAGGGTCCGGTCCGCCATTGGCTCTTACCACCGTGCCCTGCTGGTGCTGCGGAGCCTGGACTCCGAGGTAACCGCAGGAATTAAAGGGTTTGGAACAGAAGTGCCCGTCCTGACACCAGCACAAGATGAACTGCTGAGGAACACGCAGGTGGACTGTTACAATAACTTAGCAGGTATGATGGAAAGTGTTTTTGTTTAGAACCGCAATCAACCTGAAATTATTTAGCCTAAAGTCCCAAGCAAATAGAATACATTTTAGCTATGAATCAATTAAAGTGGTATTATACAAGGTTATCAACTTTCTCTACCACAGTAGATCTGCAGCACTGTTCAGATCCAGATCAGACTGGTGCCCACCAGTAAGCACAATTACACATACACACAGGAAGTCTACCACCAAGGTAGTTCACTTACTCTGCTATATAGTCATTTAATGGGTATTTATCCAAAGCGACTAACCCTGTCATTGAGGGGCAGGGCTACATGCCGACTCGTAAACGGCCGACATTGGGGATCGAACTCGGAGCCTTTCAGCTAGCCAAACCAACCACCCCAACCATGAGATTATTCTGTACCCTCATCTGCCACACAACATCTCACTTACTTTATTTGTTTGTCCTCCAATGTCCAATCTTTCCCAGCCTGTTTGCTCCAGAAACAAAGTGTTGATTATGCCCGTGTCCAAGAGTACAGCCTGCGCGTGTTGCAGAGACGACCGGGGGATCCCAAAGCGCTTTACAGGGCAGGGGTCGCAACCTTGGAGCTGGGCGATGCACAAACCGCCAAGCAGTATCTCACCCAGGCCTGCAGGGGGCAGCCTAAGGGTAAGTACCATACATTAAAGGGCCCCAAGGGAGTGACCACCTAGATGTATGATGGATAGATAAGCAACATTTGCTACAGTCCACTTGGTAAGCTGGTAGACTGATCTATCCAGCATACATCTAGGTGGACACTCCCATTTGTGATGTCACTAAGGCACAGCAAAAGGCAGATTTTCAAACGGCTTGCAATGGCTAATCACACTTACACCTGGTGGTATAATAGGGGCCCTTTAAAGGATTATTTTGGAGCTTTATTTTAATGCATATTTCACCAAAGAAGGTTCTTTGTTTGTAGTCTGTATTGTTTGTTTGGTTACTCTTTAACGCAATCGTAATCACCCATTGAAAAATAGCTATATGGTATCTGCAATGTTATCCACTTTATTCTTGTTTTCATCTGACTCAGTTGGTGTTTCAGGAATTCTAGACTAGCTTGCTAGCCACAAATCGTATTTCACTAGATACGAATATAAATATACACTTAGTTTTCATTGTTTGCCATTGTTGCAGATGCCAATGTGAAGAAGTACCTGCTGAAGGCAGAGGAGAAGCTGAAGTCAGAGTTACAGAAGGAGAAGGCTATGTACCGGGGTATGTTCTCCTCCAGCTCTAAAGGGGAAGAGTCTAATCAGGCCAGTGTGACCAGTGGCTAGTCCCTTACTAGCCAACGCTCCCAAACCCACGCTACTACGAGCCAAGGCTCCAGAGAGAACAACTGTGTTGGACATGAGCTGATCTCATAACGGTGCCTCACATTGCTAATAAACAATGAACAGATCGCACAGCGACTCCGTGGTGCTGTGCATGAGGCGTTTTTTGAGCACGAATGAGCGGGGTCGTAGAGTGCATGCTAATTTGAACATTGAAGGTTCAAGATGACAGCAGGTGAGTGCAAAGTGCAGGCCACACTGAACACATACCCAAGGTGGAAAAGTGATTAAACATTGTTAGTGTTTTCAATATAAAGTTGTAGAAGATGGTCTGTACTATTTGACCGCATGGCCGACGCCTCGATCACTGCAGTCTTACTCTTATGCCTTCATAATTGTTGTCATTGGTCAATTTCATGACCTTGTTGCTTTAATCTGTTTGTTTGTTTTGTTTGATTCAATAAATACTTTTTGTAGTTTGTCAAACTGCTATCCATTTTTTAAATACAATACTAGAAATGATGCCACACATGGACGCAATTGTATTCATTAGAAGTTTATTTAATTAATTATAGTCTGTTTATTTTCTCAAATACATCTTAGGATACATATATTTTCCATTCAAATCTTAGGATATACGTTTCAAAATCCTGAGCACAATATCGAGTTAAAGATTATTTGCTTTTGGTCAATATCTGGCCAATATGATTGTACTTTTCAGGCAATATTGCCAATAAACAATAATAACTTCACATCCACACTAAAGCCATTATCACTGAATCACAGAAATACAGAACAGTGTGCAGCATGTACATCCATCAACATCATTCATGTGATTAAAAGTTGTGTTTATTACATGGAATTCCTAATGGAATACTGACTAGACTTTTTTGTAATAGTTTGAGGACAGAGGCCTCCTGCTTCACTTCTTTGACGATCTTCTCTTGAGACTCAAGGACCTCATGGAGCCAAACATTCTCTTCCCAAGGTCCCTCAGCGATCGTGATCGCTGGAGGGTACGGGGCGGTGGTGATGGAGAAAAGGAAGGGGAAGAGAGGGGCGGCGAGAGGGACTGACAGCTGCCCTCCAGGCTCTGAGAACGAGAGAGGTTAAAGAGACTGGCGGTGGAAGACAGGCGTTTATCCACATCCCCTTCCAGAGGTCTCACACCGTCCTCCGTCTCAAGCTCCAGCCTGGACCGCGCCACGTCTAGGGAGGAGACCCACGGCGTGGCCCTCAGAGGCTCCTGGCGCCGGGCCCGGGGCACCAGCAGGCCCTGCGACTCGCTGCGGAACAGAGTCCTGGAGAGCCTCAGGCCGGAGCTACGCTTCTCCCAGCCGCCTTTGCCTTTGGTTGCAGAGGAGCTCGGGGAGCTGTCCACCGTCGGCCTCTTTTCTTTATAGCTTCCCGTCATGGCCGGCTGCCTCCGACAGTCTTTCCTCCAGCTCCCGTTCCTACTCCATCCGTATCCGTACTCGGCTCTGTCCATCTCCTCCCTTTCGTTTTCTGACTCTTTGCCCCAGAGGCGCCCGTCCCAGCCCCTCCAGAGCCTGCCTGATGTCCTCCTGGACGTGGAGGCCTCCCTGGGCCCGGGTTCTCCCTCTCGCTCGTCCTCCCCCCAGGCAGAGCTATAGTTCTCCCGATGGGCGTAGCTGCTCACCGTCGACGCCCTGATCAGCTCTCGCGATGCATGTTTCCCTCTGTAGAGGCCTTCTCCTTCGGACCTCCTCCAACCACCACCACTCCCTCCTCCGCCTGCTGCCTCTGCACTCTGACGGAGAGAGCCTCCCCTTGGCCGGATGGCTGGGGCAGGGGCACTGGCACTTCCGCGGGGCAGGGAACACTGGGACGGGGCGTCCCGCCTGAACACAGAGAGAGGAGTGGAGCCTAAGGGGGATGGCTGGAGAGGGCGGGGAGGGGAGTGGCCCCTGGGAAGGGGACGGGATGCCGGAGAGGAGGCAGTGGAAGACGGCAGGTCGGAGGGACAAGGGCCCTGCTGGTAGTTGCAGTGCGAGGAGGGGTAGTGCAGAGCAGGCGCTTGGGCAGAGTGGTATGGGTGTATAGGGCTGTTTGCGTGTGAGAGGGGAGGGGTGAGACTGGCCTGTGACCTCGGGGAGTGAGAGAGCGGAGGGGTGAGACCAGAGTGAGACTGTGGAGAGTGGGTGACGCTGAGCGATAGCTGCATGGGCCTCTGCGGATTGAGTTCCGTGTCAACGGACGTGCAGCGCATCTTGGCCCTAGGGTGCGAGTGGTCAGCCTGGGACGCCATGCGGTACGGGTATCCCGGCTGATGGCCCTGGCTCCTGGGCCTAGTTCCAGGTTCGGCCTGGAAGCATTCCACGTCAAGCTCCACACCCTGCTCCATCAGCCCCACCACCACGGCCCTAGACAGGCCGGAGAGGCGCACAATCTCCTCCACCATAGCTGAGTCCTCGCTCAGCATAGGGCTAGAGATAAGTTCTTGGGTGAGGCTGCTGCGCTGGGACCCGGGGGCCGATCCAGAATGTATCCCCAGCCCTGCTGCCCCTGGTGGAGCACTACTGCTCCAGTCCAGCGAACGGCAGAAGTTCTGAGATCCAAACGTGGGAGTTGCTCCGGTACCTGGCGCTACCTCCAGAGAGCTGCGGTGGCTCAGCGTGGAGGGGCAGGTGGAGATGCGGGACCGGGCTCTGAGCCCTGGGGTCGCCGTTGATGTAGACGTCAGTGAGGTCGCCGAAGTGGAGGAGGCCGTGGAGAGGTCGTTTCTCAAAGCCCCACAGCTGCCGTTCTTAGTCTTTTCCACCAACCCCAGGCTGCCATTCACACCGGGGGCCAGGTTGAGGTTGAGGTTGAGATGCAGATTAATGTTCAGGTCCTCTCCAGTGGCGGAGGGAAGGTTACCCAAGTTGATGGAGTTCCTGCTGGCTCTTTTCCCGACGCTGCTGAGGCTGACCTTGGCTGAGTTCCCCAGCAGGGACTTCGATGGCGTAGCGCTGCCCACTAGTGGCTTGGGGGAAGGCGCCATGCGGCTCTCGAAGGCTGAGAGGGACTGCGTAGAACCGTGGCCCTTGCTAGGAGTGTGGAGGGCATTGTTGGCAGCCGTGCCAGAGGCGGAAACCTGAGTAAGGTCCAAGGTGGAAGCAGAGGCACGGCTCCGGTACTGGTGAGCCAGCCGGG
>OOFG01018584.1:2569-12978 GCA_900323295.1 Molva molva
CCCTCTAGGCCCTCCTCCACTAGCCACGCCCCCACATCCTCCTCTGACCAATCAGAGACCAGCAGCCTGGACCGACCTGCTGCCGTCCTCCCTGAGAGGCAGATAGAGAAAGGGAGAGAAAAAGAGATAGGCATAGAGAGAGAGTGAGGGAGAGGGAGATACGACTACTAAACGACTCAATAATTTTTTTAATGACATCGAAATGTCAGTCTGCTGTGATACTAAACAATGGGCTGACATTTGTCAGACTTAAAGAAAAGTTAAAGGGCAGTTTCCTACCGTCGCTGAAGGTTGTTGTGGATTCCTCTGAAATGTAAAACACGACATTTAAAGTAAATTTAACATTTTATTTAATTTCAAGTAAGGACACAAACAGTCCAAGTTAACCATGAAGTCTACCTAACCAAGGTAGTGGAGAGGCTAGGGCGCAGCCTCTACCTGTAGGCATCCATGAGCAAGATGCCCCCTAACCCTAGCCCCTACCTGCTCATTAATAACCTGCCTCTGTACTTGCTAACCCCTACCTGCTCCTTAATGACCTGTCTCTGTACTGTCTAACCCCTACCTTGTCCTTAATGACCTGTCTCTGTACTGTCTAACCCCTATCCGCTCCTTAATGACCTGTCTCTGTACTGTCTAACCCCTATCTGCTCCTTAATGACCTGTCTCTGTACTGTCTAACCCCTACCTTGTCCTTAATGACCTGTCTCTGTACTGTCTAACCCCTATCTGCTCCTTAATGACCTGTCTCTGTAATGTCTAACCCCTATCTGCTCCTTAATGACCTGTCTCTGTACTGTCTAACCCCTACCTTGTCCTTAATGACCTGTCTCTGTACTGTCTAACCCCTATCTGCTCCTTAATGACCTGTCTCTGTAATGTCTAACCCCTATCTGCTCCTTAATGACCTGGTTCTAAATCCACTATAATTCGCTTGGGATCAAAGTGTCTCCGAAACAACTTAATAGTTGGTATGTACAGTAGTTCCTGTGTTCGCCACCGGGAGAGTGATAAGGTAAACTCACCTGGGGATACTTTTCCACCTGATCCAGGTACAAAAAGGTAAGGGAGGGACACACACACACACACACACACTTTTACATTTATGTTAAGCACTTGGATCTGCATTATTTGTATGAAAGGTGGCGTACACAAAAAGTTTACCGTTAATGTTGGTTGTTTATTATTATAGTTGATTATCTGATTAGTATTGTTGTTGTTAACTGACCGTGGCAGCTGTGTCTGTCCTGTATCCTCCAGAGCTTAAATTATTGTTATTAGCAGTACTAGTAGTATTAGTAGTACTTCTACTATAAGTATGAACTGACCATGGCAGCTGTGTCTGTGGTGTATCCTCCAGATGTCAAACTATTGATATTGGTATTATTAGTATTATTAGTAGTACTAGTAGTATTAGTATGAACTGACTGAACTGACAGATATTTAACTATTATTATGAGTAGAATATGTAGTACTAGTAGAATTAGTAGTAATACTAGTATCAGTATGAACTGACAGATATTTAACTATTATTATGAGTAGAAAACGTAGTAATAGTAGTATTAGTAGTACTACTAGTATTAGTATGAACTGACTGAGCTGACAGATATTTAACTATTATTATGAGTAGAATACGTAGTACTAGTAGTACTACTAGTATTAGTATGACCGTGGCAGCTGTGTCCGTCCTGTATCCTCCAGATATTGAACTATTATTATTAGTAGAATAAGTAGTACTAGAATAATTAGTCGTACTAGTAGTACTAGTAGTACTAGTAGTACCACTAGTATTAGTATGAACTGACCGTGGCAGCTGTGTCCGTCCTGTATCTTCCAGATGTTGACGGTCTTGTCCATGGATCCTGTTGCCATGACAGCATCAGTGGGAGAGAAGGCACACGCCGTCACATACCTAGAAAATGACACATACATGATTATTATATTATTATAACCCTACACACCCAAACATAATATACAATATATAACAGACAATATATATTTACAGTATAATCATCACACCCTGATTACATACACCGTTAGTTTTACTTCAACGCTTTGATTGACGCATTGGTGCACAAATGAACATGGATGGCTCTTTGTTCTCTCACTAATGGAGCAGAGACGTTTACCTCTCGTGTTGGTTCAACGTGTACAGCAAAACTGCATTGTTCTGAAAATGCAACAAACATCCACATCACTATAGTTCTTCAATACTGTATCCACATTATTGGCAATATTGTCAATAATGTAAAGTTAATATTTGAATCCAGTTAATGATTGAGTGAGATATACTTACAGCATCATAAATTGTAACTGTTTTATCCACAGAGCTAAGAAATAAACAATAAAAAAAAGAGCAGACATTTAAAGCAGTGTCGATGACAACCTTGTTTCCAAGTACATCATTTTGTGGATGTGTGGACTGTGGTCTCTTAGCAGGACACACGGGTGTAGCTTCTAAGTGGACTGCAGGGGACTCGGACTACTAGACTCACAAACAGTTTCTTCCCGCAAACCTTTGGGTTTCTGAACAATAACATAATTGATCACTCTTCTATTTATCAGCCTGGGCTCTTTATTGTTATTATTTTATATTTTATGTAGATATTTTTTCCTATTTACATTTCTATTTAGAAAATAAATTTCAATGTAACATTTAATTTCACAATTAATTACGTAGTTGCCCCTTTTCTTGTTTTGCATTTGTTAAATAAAAACACTTAGACTGACCCAGACGCCAGCAGCTGTCCGTCAGAGGAGTAAGAACACGACAGCACAGGGGCTGCCTGGCCCCTTAGTGTGTGGAGCAGCTTCACCTTCCAGCCTAGCACAGACAGACAGACAGACAGACAGAGAGAGAGAGAAGAGAGAGAGAAGAGAGAGAGAGAGAGAGAGAGAGAGAGAGAGAGAGAGAGAGAGAGAGAGACAGAGAGAAATAATCTTATATTGGCAATATTATAAGCTTTCTATGACAATGAAGTCCTTTGAATTGAAATGAGAGAAACAGAACGAGTGAGACAGAGACAACAAGAGAGCCAGAGAGATTAGACTAGGTATGAAACTACACATCACAGGCTTTCTGTTATTTCTTTACCTTCAGAACACAACAGAGAGAGGTTCCGCTAACGTGTGAAGACAGTTATTTACCTCCAGTGCTGGTTTTTAGTACGGTCCAGATCTTTACAAGACTGTCTTGACCGCAGGAAGCCAGATGCATCACCAGTTCAACTGAGAGAGAAAAAACATTTCACAATTGATTGATCATTTTATAAAACGACCAACAGTTTAGGTTTGATCTCTTCAAAACCTAAAATTAGCCCAGCTATGTGTAGTTCAGTTTATTATTTTTTTTTATCAGTTTATTATTTATTATGATACGGCTCCAAATTATTTATTACACATATATATAAATTGTATGACAAATGTGCATATGTACAAAAAAAATGATGCATGTTAATAAAAGGTGCATTTAGAAATGTACATGAGGCATGCCCATAGATCAATTATCCATGGCTAATAGCTAATAACTACAAGTATGGGTCTGTGTTATCCGCCCACCTTTGTCCATGTGGGGTGAGAAGCAGCAGCAGGTGACCCCCAGGTCATGGGCATTCTTCTCAGCGAAGACCTGGCTCATGTCCAGGTCCCACAGCCGCAGGTCTCCATAGGTGGAGCCGCTGGCCAGGACCTGCCCACATGGGCTGAAGGAGAGTGCCACCACCGTGGCATCATTCACCGTCCTGGTGCTGGACCGCACACGGCAGACACACAACAGTCACACAACAGTCACATGAGTGACACACAACCAAACCATGACCGGCACACAACCAGCCAACAACCCAAAACAACCACAGGGCAGGATAGTGTAATAGACGCTAGGGTGTTCCACTCCCAGCCAAAAAGGTACTGGGTTCGATCCTGTGCTCTTGAGCAAGATGCCTAACCTCCACCTGCTCCTTGATGCGATGCTTCGGTTGCTTTATAGCGATCAAGGGGTTTGATTCAGGTACGCAGGCAGGAACATCCACGCTTCTCTTCTAGTTGGTTCTAATCTAATCAAAAGATGGTTTTATAAGATTCATGGTAATATGACAGACTTGTTTCTCTTGACCAGATCTGGTTCCTGCTCTTACAAGACAACCAGCCTACTTCGAAAGTGATCATTGAAATATTTGGAACTCAAAGATTACTTTGGGAAATGTTTCTTTCACAATTGTTATGCTCAAGATAGAACAATAATAATACAAAAAAAATGTGAAATAGATAAAAACATGCATATAGTCTGTACCGTACACACAGAAATGTAGGCTTACCTAACATAATAGTATGCAAAAATATGAACATAGCATAAATGATCTCGGATAATAAACAAACAACAGCAACTTCGTCATCATACTTTATGAGCCGCTTCGCTGGGAAGTCCCACAGCGCCAGGGTCCCGTCCGAAGCGCCGGACACCAGGTGAGTGGAGTCGGGGGAGAAGGCGCACACCCTGACGGGGCTTCGCCCGGGGTGCTCCAGCACCGCCTCTATCTCCCCCGCAGACACCGACCACACCACCGTGGTGGCGTCCGTGGAACACGAGGCCAGGAACTGTCCGCAGGGGCTGAAGCAGCAGCAGTGGACGCCGTAGCCGTGTCCCGACAGAGGCGAGTAGGGCAGCTCTGAGAATTCCTGGGTGGTAGAGTACACACGCAGGGTCTTATCCCCCGAGCAGGTAGAGAGGTGAGAGGCGGAGAACGCGCACCAGTTGACGTCGTCTCGATGGCCCTGCAAGGTGCATATTAAAGACACCATTGTTGGGGGCTAACCAGGGTCCAAGCTGCGTGAGAAGGTAAAAGCTATCAAGTAAGTTAGATTTAAAGCTAGGGTAATTCGTCCACTTGTTTTCGTCCGTTTCTTGTGACAGCTGGTGTGTTTACTTCCGTGTTGAACGGCTCACTATGACGTCAGGAGGACACGTGGTTGCTCTCCTGGTCCAACTGGACATTTGATTCCCCAGTAGCCTGGACTTTGATCTACAAGCAAAACTATACATGTATGCGTTTGACCAATAGGGACAGTTAGGCTGATAATCAGTTTTATTTTAAAGATTGTTATGTTTCTAGATGGTTGATAAAGGTAACTAAGCAAAAGGTTATCTATGGATCAACTGTAATCTGTTTCCTGTGTTCATATTGCATAATGTGGTTGTATTTACTGAAAACATGAAAATAAAACAACATTCCTCAAAATTAACTTTCTGGATGCATGAATGTATTAACCTAGACATTTGTTTTTTCAAATGTATTGATTTAAGGATTCTTTGTGTGAGATATTTACCATGCAAGATATGTTATATCTTACAATATCTGTAATGACTTAGTTATGAAGTGCTATTTTCTCGATATGTTGTAGGTTGTGGATTGTATCGGCCTGTTTACTGTTCAAATAAAACAACATAAACATGGGCTTTGAACACTTGATTCACCTCCGCCAACAATAATGCAATATAATGTTTCTAATATTGTCTTATCTTATAATATACAATATCATAATTGATATGTTATCCTTAAACTGACACTTCACCAATATATAGGCAACTATAATGTGAAATGTGACCCATAGCACTGTTGGCCTATTATTTAGTAGGTCTAGTAATACTTCTTTTGAGGGATTGGAACTGTAATTCTGCTTGACTCTTCTCCTTTCCATGAACCAGGAAAACGTCATTTCACAGGAAACATGTAATAAAAACCAGCGGAGGTCATTTAGGTTGAAAAACATCCTTTAATAGGTCCGTGCCACACACTAGTGAAAAATAAAGCTCCTACAAAAGAATGATACTTTTATTCCACAATATCTTTAAATAAAGTTACTTCAAGTACTCTTGACTCGGGTACATAAAAAAACTCTAGCTGCCTCCATCAGGCCACAACACACAGCAAGATTCAACACAGTGGTTACGAATGGGTCCCCTGTAGAGTGGGGGGGGAGGCGAGTCGGCGGCGGGCGGAGCCTATACGCAAGAAGCTCGCGATGTTCCGGAATATTCTCTCTATTTTGATGCGATGATGCGGGGAGGAAGGAATGAAGACTGTGTCGCCGTCTGACTTTGGAGGCGGCCATGTTGGATCGAAATCATACGTAAAAAATAAAAACAAAAGTAAAAATAGAAGTCATAGAAATAAAATATTAAAACAATAACAAAAATAACGATATTATCCCCTACATGCCCCTGTTGAGAGGGTAGGCACTACCAATATTAAGAAGAGCACAGTGTCTGCAGAGGGTATGTGTTTACTGTACAAACAATATCCATCATAAGGGTTTCCAACACGTTCACTAAAATAGAATGCTACAATCATTCTAAGGCATAAACAATATCTTAATATTCTTAAACAATTTTTTACACATTGTTCCAAACAAGACGTAATATTGACAATAATAAACAGTATATACACATGAATGACCATTTGCCTGTGAATAAATGCAGTTTTACAGTTTGAACAAAACAAATACAGTTGTAGTTTTTTTCCCCGGTGCTCCGGCGCACGCGACAGTGTAAACAGGTTGGTTTTATTTCTCTTTTTTTTTTTCTTGGCTTAGTTTCGTATTTGGGTGAAAATTAAAGACACAAACACACATTCCATTTCCTCTTCTTGCCATCAACTCAAAGCCGTTTAGCTGATTCTTCCTTTTCATAGAAAATGAAGTGGACCTTGATTCATAAATAAGTATTACAAAATTAAATACATTCACTATAATACGATTAAATAAAAAAACAAACGGCTATTTACAAGTAGTGGAACGTATTTTCTCTCTATCGTGGGGACAGGGTCAGTGTAGCGGAGGGTTGCTTCAGTGCAGCGTTCCAAGACAGGAAGTGGTATTGCACGATGACACGCCGGGTTCCTCTCGGACTCTAGGGGGTCGTATCCCTGTTGTAGCAGACCCCAGCCTCTCACCCTCCTACAGCAACCTCCTGTCAAGATGGCATCCTCTCCCTCTCTCTCTCTGCCCTCCCTCCTCTCCGCAGCCCAGAGGGTTTGAGTTCTAGTTTACTCACTCCATTCGCACCCTTCGCTGCACACCGGGGCGTGGAGAGGAAAATATGTGTTTGCTTGCCGAGGACAGGGGAGTGGAGCGGGAGATGGTGGGAAGCCTGAGTCCTAGTTGGTTTGTTTCAGAAGCTCAGTCCAGCGCTTCTCAAAGAACTTCCTCATGTTGTGCCCGGCGCGTCCGATGTCTGAGTTGTCTTCGTTGAACTTTTCACAGTTATCAAACACCAGGTTGACGTCGATGATGAATGTCTCCAAGTTTTGATATCTGGAAAGAAAATAACAAAAACATTTGTATAGGGAAGGGAAGTTAACGTTCAACACTCAACATCTCGAATACTTTCACCAGTATTCGCCAACGTTTTGGTGAATGTCGTATCGCATTCTTTCTGTCATCTATTAAGTGCAGAGCACTTTAACTTGGCCGCCTGCTGAAGCACTATCACACACGTCATCATTTTGCAATGAGCAATGTGAAAATTGCTTTGATTTGGGGGAGCGACTTTAAAGATCTCAGTTTTGGGCGGACAAAAGCACAGTTTCCATGCGAATGGAAGACAAGTAGCGAGGACATGGCCTAGGACTGCCCTCTTTTGGTCTGTCTGTCTGTCGCTTAGTGTGTCCAGGCCGAATACTTACTGGCTGCTGACAAGCTTCTCCCTGATGGTGGAGAAGTCCATGGGCTTCTTGATGACCTTCCTGTAGCCTGGCACCGACTTGAGGTTGACAGGTGTGAGGAAGGGCCAGGCGTCCTGGTGCCGCTCCAGCTCGGCCAGAAGCACTCTGTCAGGGAAAGCCAACAGAAAATAAACCCCATGGTCCTCTCGCTGGATATGACCACGCACTAAATGGCTTGACAAAGAAACTATGGAGAGCAAAACCGAAAAGACAGTTAGGAAGAGGAGAGGTTTAAAAGGACAGTTATGGAGAAGGTTTAAAATGACAGTTATAGAGAAGGTTTAAAAGGACAGTTATAAAGAAGGTTTAACAGTTATGGAGAAGGTTATAAAGGACAGTTTTAGCAAAGGTTTAAAAGGACAGGTATAGAGTATGTTTAAAAGGACAGGTATAGAGAGGGCTTAATGGGACAGTTATAGGAGATGGGAGATTGTGAGAGGATGTGAGAGGTTTAAAAGAAGAGCTACAGAGAAGGTTTAAAAGGACAGTTATGGAGAAGGTTTAAAGGGAAGTTATATAGAAGGTTTAACAGTTATGGAGAAGAATAAAATGACAGTTATGGAGGTTTAAAAGGACAGTTATGGAGAAGGTGTAAAATGACCGTTCAAGAGAGGTTTAAATGGACAGTTACACAGATGGTTTTGAATGGACAGTTATGGATGTGAGAGGTTTTAAAGGACAGTTACAGAGAGGTATAAAAGGACAGTGACGCTCTTAAGGGAAACCCCCCCCGGCGTGTCTCTCTACCTGCAGAGTCCCAGGTCCCGGTTGTTGTCCCTGGCCGTCTTGGCTCTCTTCACGCACACTGGGCTCTCCTGATTGGCTGGTGGTTGTGGTGCTGGGGAGCTCTCCTCAGCTTTCCTCTTCTTGCTCGCGTCCTTGGCACCTTTCTTGGGCGTGCCGCCGGCGCTGGCTGACTCCTCCTCCGACGCCTCCCCGTTACCGGCCTGTTTACCATTCTTCTTCACCTCCGCTCCTCCCTTTTTACCACCTCCTCCTCCTCCTCCTGCAGCTGCTCCTCCTGCTGCTCCTCCTCCTCCTCCTGCTGCTCCTCCCGCCCCTCCTACGCTGGATGCTGGCGGGAGTCTGCTGGGGGGCTTCTTGTTCTTGGGAATCGGCCCACTCGCCTGTTTTCATAGAAACATATGTAACAACACCTTAAGTATTTGTATTAAAGTATTGACGTTTAGTCAATTTAGGAGACGCTTCATCCAAAACAACTTGAATTCAGATAAATGTCATTACGGAGCAGATAGGGGTAAGGGCATCCTGATCATGGAGGTCGAAAGGTATGGCTACGGACATTTTGGATCGAACCAAGTACCTTTCGGCTATACCCTAGCCACTACACTAGTCTAATTATTCTGTCTAAGTAAGAAAAACTAGAGGTCAACTACACCCTTAGAGTGGACTGTCAGTGGTCAGGTGATGTATAGATCTAGGGTACCTTTGATACACGGGAAATACAGGTAGAGACGGTAGATGGTACAGCTCTACCTTTGACACACTGGTAATACAGGTGAAGCCAGGCTTATGGTACCTTGGATATGCAGGCAGGGCAGTACCAGTCTCCCTCGGGGATGCAGGTGATCTTGGGTTTATGGCAGTAGGTGTGGCAGCCTTTATCACAGCCGTCACACAGCAGCAGGAGGTCTTCGTTGTCTCCCTTCCTGCACAGCTGACAGTACTGCAGAAACACACACAATGACCACACACTATTAAAAACATGCCTTTAACAACCAGAGAAACAGCGTGCATATATTTGTGTAAGCATGATGCAGGTCTATTATGTGTTTTTCTGCAACTTGGGCAGCATTTTGTTCTGTTGTATATATAGTTATATATGGTTGGAATTGCAATTCAACTTGGAACTTGAATTCTTCTAAACGCTACTAAAATGGGTTGAGCAGGATCTATAAGCTTACGATATTATTTGTGTACATTTGGCTATTATTTGTGTATTATTTGTAGCATTATATTAGCTTTTAATAGTAAATATTGTATATATAATTGTGTTTATTAGCTGTCTATTATTTGTGTATATTTTAGTATTATCTTTGTATTATTTTTGTATTATTCTTTTAATATATTGTAGTTTTATTTAGTTATTATTTGTAGCATTATATTGGCAATTATTTGTGCATATTGTATATATAATTGTGTGCATTATTTGTGTATTATTTATGTTTATATTGTAGTTATAATTTGTAGCATTATATTGGCCGTTATTAGTGCATATTGTATGTATAAGTGTTTGCATCTGCTGTGTATTATGGTGCGCGCGCTGCTCACCACTTTCATGATGGATCTCTCCCAGGCGATGGACTTCTGTAGCTGCTGGAGGCACATGGCGAGCTGGGCAGCACTCCTCACCTCCAGCAGGGCCTTCCTCCACACCTTCATCCCATGGGCCACCTCTTCCTCACCCCTGGGGAGCAGCACGCAGAGGGAGGTGGTGAGGGGGGGCGTTAAATACACACACAGACACACACACGCACACACATACACACACGCACGCACGCACTCGCACGCACACACACACACACACACACACACACACGCACACACATACACACACGCACACACACACACACGCAAACACACACACACACACACACACACACACACACACACACACACACACACACACACACACACACACACACACACATACCTATATACACTGAGGAT
>OOFG01018594.1:3113-14747 GCA_900323295.1 Molva molva
TTTGTTAGTGTGTATGTATGTGTGTGTGTGTGTGTGTGTGTGTGTGTGTGTGTGTGTGTGTGTGTGTGTTTGTGTGTGTGTGTGAGAGAGGACGTGGATGGGTGATTGTGTGGGGGTGTGTGTATGTGTGTGTGTGTGTGTGTTTGTTTGTGTGTGAGAGAGGATGTAGATGGGTGTTTGTGTGGGGTGTGCGTATGTGTGTGTGTCTATGTGTGAGTGAGAGAGAGAGAAAGAGAGATGCATGGCTTGTATTCTTTGCTCTCTGCTGGCTGTTATCTAGTATTACAGATTACTTGACCCATCCTACAGATAAGTTTATAAAAAAAATTGTATTCTTGTGATGACTCAACATTTTGTAAAAATAAAAAAAATAAAAAACGTTGACCAAATATACATAGAAAGCGCGGCATGTGCTGTTATGTGACAGACATGTCATTATTAGTTGTGCCCTGAACGAAATCTTTTATTCAGTTATTGAATTCTACATGACATGTCATTGACTTATAAATACCCCAAAATTCCCTGAAAGTCATCACGACTTCAGATGTTCAGTTCCTTTCCCCCCCCAGCCTAGTTTAATATTCATCACTGAGCCCGACATGGCAGACCGCGGCGTGTCGCTGTCTATTTTGTGGCTAATGATGCGGACGGGCTTTGACTTGAATCCTAATTATGCAGGATGAGCCTTGATGCTGTTGAATTAGACAGCAGCAGTCAGTCCACTTACACTCTCAGCAGGGTGTCATCTGGCTTCAGTACTGTGTGTGTGTTTGTGTGTGTGTGGGGGGTGGGGGTATGAGATAAGAATCTCATATTCAACTCAAAAGTCAATTTAAGGTTTTTGTGTGTGTGTTTGCGCAAGCATGCGTGTGCATGTGTGTGTGTTTACGTGTGTGTGTGTGCGTGCATGTATGTCTGTTGCAGATAACCTCTTTCAGCCCAGAGAGAGATCTATATCAGGCAGAGAGATGCAGCTGCGATCCAGACGGTGAGTCCCCACCATAACAAAACATGTCACTCTCTTTCATTCTCTCTCTCTCCCTCTCTATCTGTCTATCTCTCGCCCCCTCTCTCTTCCTCTCTAGCTGTCTATCTCTCGCCCCCTCTCTCTCCTTCTCTATCTGTATATCTCTACCCCCTCTCTCTCCCTCTCTGCCCTCTTCACCGTCCATGTTTTTATGGACACTTTTATTTTCCGACACTAAAATACCACGGAGCAGTTTGTCATATCTGGCAAGCGTGGACGCTCTTCAAAACCATCACTACACATGCATACGCGCACACAAACACCTCAAAGCCCACCCAACACACACACACACACACACACACACACACACACACACGTGCATGGCATGACAAATGTTCGACAGCCCAAGCGACCGTAGCCCCCGGAGATGAGAAGAGCAAGACCCTCTGTTTTCCCGCCTATCTGTTGTGTGGTTCTCTACTCCCTGGATTATCTGCTGAGACAAACCTGATCGCAAGATGGCCACCCTTTGTGTCCTATTCACTTATTTAGCTGTTTCCTCACAGTGCTAATCCCCCTTTCTGGCTTCCGACAATCTCTGGACAGATCGTCTCGTCTCGTTGGAAGTGATGGAGTGATAAAGAGAGACAGAGAGGAGAGAGAGAGAGAGAGAGAGAGAGAGAGAGAGAGAGAGAGAGAGAGCTTTTTATCGGTTGATCCGCAGTTGGTGAAACTGTGGTCCCACTAAGATAAAATCAGAAAAAAAAGAAAAAGCAGTTGCCGCCAGTTTGAGCCAATTTTCTTTGGCAGAGCTCTCACTCACACACACACATACACACACACAGACGCACACACAAACACACCCCTTCCCCTCTCCCCTCTCGGCCCTCACCTCACCCCTCACCTGAACACCCCCCTTCCCCGCTTATACTTTTATTTACTTTTATCTTTAAATGATTGTCCTATAAATGTTTTTCAAATGTAACTGATTCATGTCTGGCTCTGCCTTCTTTCTGTGTTTCGTAGGATGTATTACAAGCTACCTGAGGTGGCCAGGAGAAGGGAGGAGGAAAGGAAAAAGGCTGTTTCACAGTCCAACAGACTGCGTGCGGAACTCTTTAAAAAGGTAAAGGTCCTCCGCACTGTTTGAACGGTTATTATTACTATGACCTCACTCTATAAAACCTTGAAGAGGAGTGCCTTGAAGAGTGCTTGATAAATACAATCAATTATTATTGTTGTTACGAATGATGTTAGTCCGGGCATGTATTGTTGCGAAAGTGCACTATTGATGTGATGTTGGCAGTAAAAAGTGGAAATCAGCAAATAAACACTTGATTTTTGCATAGTGCATACATAATAAAGAATGTACATTTACATTTGGTCGTTCAGCAAAATATTGTATCATAAGTGGCATCCAAAGTGACAACTAGATTGGAGTAACTACTACAGAATGTGTCAACTGGAAAGATTGTAGGGGAGCAGAAATCAGAATCAGAAAGACACAAATACTCAATCAAATATTTAAATCAATTGGTGGTGACCCTGTTTAAGCATGTACATATATGTAGTAACCCAGAGATAATGTATATCTGTAGATTCTGTTTGTATATCGATTAAATACAAGTTCGGTCATTTGCCACCAGAGGTCAGTGTTTGACTTCATAATACAACGATTCGTCTTGTCGTTTGTCTAGAAAAGCGGCTGCGTTAATCCGATATGGAAAACCATTTACTTAAATTGTATTCACGCCCTAATTAAAGAAGCTATTACTTAACAATAGTTGTTAGAAACGCAAGGGAAAGCCTTGTGCCTTTTAATCATGATTTTGCTCATAGCAGAACTCTGTGTGTGCAAATGTATCTGTTATAGGCCTATATAGAGGTGTAATCAAGATTCTATTGTGAGGTATGTGTAATTTATGGAAGGGGAAATGAACTGGAATAGCACGGGTATATGACCATCTAATAGCTTAACTTTAATCACCAAATTCAAGGATACGTTTCCAAGAAGCGCTGCTGAGCTATATGGAAACAGTTTAATCACCAAAATGTGCTGCGTAATGCTTTGGTTTATTGCCAGTAATTACAGCATAACATATCTGAAAAGAGTATGAACTTGATACTGAGGCTAGGACAAAAGGATCTCATTAAATGGCTTTCTACGACGAGAATATGCCGTCAATAGTGGTAGATGGTGCGGATTGAAATGTTACGAAATACGAATCCTGCCTCACCTTGCCTACCAACCCATTAGGTTTACGTGTTCCCCATATTGATTCACAGATACCTCACTGCTATGAAGAAAATACCGCTTCAGTGAATCACACAACCACACAGACTAGACTAAACGTTTTACCAATCAACTATTTTCAAACAACTTAATTCCTGAACCGTTTTTCTTCTTCTTTGTTTTATGACACCATTATGTCTGCCCCCTAACCCCTATTGCACTCCATCCCTTAAGTAGGGATCCCTCTTCTGTCATCCTCCTCAAGGTTTCTTCCTTGATAATGAGGGTTTCCTTTGGGCCCTTTAGAGGTCTTAGGGTTAGGGGGTGTTGTATAATATGGGCATGTGAAGCCCTTTAGACCTATATGCAAATAAGTTGACTGCACTTGACATGGAAGAGCCATGCACTGCAGGTTTTTTTAAAGGAGCCTGACCGCATTGGGCAGAAGATGGTTTTGGGCAGCGGGTGCTGTACTCTCACGAGGTGATCTGAGTGTGGCTACAGGATCAGTTAGCATGATGTCGGTAGGGATGTTTATGAGCCTTCACGAAGGTTAAAGCTCATTAAGAAGCCGCAGCAGGTCCTGTTAGAAGCTGGGTTTAAGCTTTGCGGACTCAGTGGGAAAGATTATCCACACCTATCTTTTCATGGTTGAAGGCATGGATAGGTGTGGAGGATCGATCTAGCTTTTTCACAGCCACTCATGCAATCATCTGTCCGTCATCTAGTAATGTCTAATCCATCCATCAATCAATCTATCAATCATCCATCCTGGCAATTTATTAATCTATCCCCCCCCACACACACACACACACACTCAATAAAGCGCTGTGAAAAGTCAATGAATTATCAATAATTTCGAGAGGGTAATCTGCATTATTTTTTGTGCTTCCTATTGTTTCAGAGACTTCTGGAGCAGGTTTTACAAAGATGAACAAGGACCAATGAGGACAAATGGAGTGTATAATTCTAAACCGTGTTCAACTGTGTCATATAATATCCACATGTCATCATTAGGACTGTTCATATTTACTTTTTTCATGATGTAGCACCAACTGTATGATTAAGATTTATACCTATTCCTACATTTCTATGTATTTACTTACTATTACATATTACACAACAAATGTTTGGACAAAAAACCAAAAGGACATAGCTCCAACCAAACCACAATAACCTTCCCAACATACATTAATGGATGTATTTGATTTAACCTTGAATACAAATGCAATCACTCCATATGTTAATATGCTATTTACAATGCAAATAAATACTGACATCTTCTGACATCTTCAATAAACAAGCTTTTCGTATAGAAGCTATATAGAATGACCTTTCTTTAAATCAATGACGGAGAAGAGCACTTTGGAGGTGTCATTGGAAGGTTTTTTTATGAAAGACGTGTCACATCATACATTAAAGGATCACATCAAGGCGCTAAGAACCTAGGGACCCAAACGCTGCCATATCCAACCTAATAGAACTCCAGAAATTAGGCTCAAAATATCTGAATTGCCATATTAATCTGGCGGCCATCTAGGTTCTAAACTAAACTCTAGCTGGGTGGGAGAACTCTCCATTCAGTTTCCCCACGGCAGCTATTGTTTAGATTGATTTGTTTTATTATTAAAACATAACATGATATTGTAATAATCAGTCTTTAGGAAAATCGAAAGGGAGTAGCCTACCACCAACGTTTTGTATGAGTGTCATTGTTCAGCGGGCTAGGTCAGAAAAGACTGCGTTGTGAGGTCAGTGAAGGTTTGAAAGACATAGTGTGTGATATAAACACAACAAAGCCTATGGTTAATTATGGGAGGCCTTTATGCCTATACATCATAAATAGGCCTATAGGATGAAAGCACATCTTTTTTGAAACGTTGATTTTTGCTCTGGTGAATACTATTCCAGACAACCAGAGCAAAATTAGCTAAAGGAATGGGCTATGCTAGAAATAGGCGTGTGCCAAATATTTAAAATGCCCTAATGAAGTCTTAAATGTTCCACCGAAGAGCTGCAAAAAACACAGTCGGGCATTGTTTATTAAAATCCACATCAGGTAAGTAGGCTACTTTAAAAACCGTGCGCTAGGACCCAACAGATTCGGAGTCTCTGGCAACGTGCTACTCAAGCTGCTCCTTCGATACAAGGGGTTGGTGGGTGCGACTACCCCAGTGTACTTCTGTCACATCCTCCTCTCTCTGCTGTGTATCTCATCAAACCTCTAAGTGTATTGCCACAACTTCGCCTATCTATATAGTGGACTGTATTTTACTTCATTCGGACACAACGCGGTTGGAACATGCACCGTCAAAAAGTTGTTTAACAGCCTCTTGTTTTGAATGTTTAGCGTGAAGTGTATTCTTACCAAAAATCAACAGGAACTTTTTTTTGAATGACTACAGCTATCTTGCCAGCTTTATCGCCGGTACATCGTCTGTAGCATGATTATTTTACTATAACAAAGTCGGACCCTGGTCGGGCAACATGAGAAACTGGCGCTTCGTTAACTTTGCTTTTCTGGTCGCTCTTCACGTCTTGTGCGCGTCACCGGTACAAGACACAGCTGGCATCACCACTTCTTCAATATACAAAGGTAGGTGGCATTTATTGGAAGTTAATAAATTGCATTGCGTGACGTGTGTGAACACGTTAATAGACTCGGATGTCAATGTGAGCCGGATTACATCGGGGTCCTAGTAGTTGGATGGATGGCAATGGTGGCTATTCTATTTAGCAGAATACCAATTAAAAAATAAAACAATTTCCCTTCCTGCTTTCTAAACGGAAAATACGGGGTTTAGGTGTTTATAGCTTCGTCATTAACCTGTAGAATGGCAGATGAAACAGTCAACGTTTCAATAGAACAAGCCATGAGTGGTTTTCAGGTTAGAATTATGAGTTGAATGAATGAGCGCGTGAGTGTGTGCGCGCGCGTGCGTGTATGTTTTTAAACGCACAAGACAATGCAAATTATTTTTTTCAGACAAAAGGAAGATGATGATTGAAGGCCGAGTCCTTAGTTTTGGATGGTTACTTATTAATTCCCAAAATCATTTTAGTGAGGGTTCCTTGGTAGAATTCAATTGTTAAAATGCTTAAAGTTGCCTTATAGGGAATAACCAAATTAGCCAGCCGAATATAGTTCGAGGTTCGATCCCTAATGTCAACGGTCTACCTGTAGGCATCCTTGAGGAAAGTGATCTACTGCAACGTGTACTACAAAAACACACAGTGATTATAAATCAACTAATCAATGATTCCCTTAAAAATATTTGTAAGATTAAAATATTTTCAAAAACAACATGAAAATAATTAGCATACACCTGTATTTTTACTGATCTATGGTCTACATAGGTTTGGCTTTCTCGATCAAACCAACACAGTTACAGACATACAATCACAGCCAAACGAACAAGCACACACACACACACACACACAAAACACACATACAAACACAGAGTGCACACGCAGGTAAGTGTAAACAAAAATCCATACAAATACACTTCCCTTCCGCCATCTCCCCTACCCTTTAACACCGTTCCCTGAAATCGTAATCACCCAACCATATCCATACAGTCTCAGGCATGTCACACACACACTCACAAACGTCTGTCTCTCTCACACACACACACACACACACACACACACACACACACACACACACACACACACACACACACACACACACACTATTCCCATCCTGTTAAAATGACCCCAAATAACCTTGTGAAACCTCTTGTGGAAAACAGAATTCAGGCAACAAATGCTTCCTGGTCGTCCATTCACACCAATGGATGACCAACGGCTGGACATTTAGACGTGTCCCTTGTCTTTGATCAGAAGACCCCCGTGAAAGGTGTTCTTTCCCCTCTGTGATGTGTGCTAAATCACAAAACAGCATTCATTTCGCACCAACCAATTGTTGGTTGGACAGTTTGATATGTGTCTCTTGTCTGAGGAGTACAAGACCAGGTGAAATTCTAGAGAACTAAAGAGCTGTCTGTCGGGCGACAGAACTGCTGTCGTTTCGTTTCACATGCAAACTACGTCGCATCAAAGGCATGAACTGATAATACCACCATGTGTGTGGTAGTTAAGCGAGATATGCCGCTTTGACGTGAATCGGGTATATATATGCACGTTTCAGGGACAAGTGACTGGCAGTTCCATCTTTCCCTGTCTCGTCTCCTGCAGCTCTCTGGTGGGGAAGAGAAGACGTGATATAGGTGGATGATGAGAGGTTGTGGAATGATACATAGAAGGGTGGAGGGAGGAGAGCACAGGTTACGTCGGAGGATAAACGCGTGTGTGTGGGTGTGTGCACAGGTGAGCGACCATTAAAGGTGAGGTCAGCAACCAGGTGCAGTGACATGGGTATAGGTGTGTGTGTGTGTGTGTGTGTGTGTGTGTGTGTGTTTGGGAGAGTGAGATACAGTGTTTGCATGTTTGTGAGTGTGTGTCCGTACGTATATGTGTTTATGTGAGAGAGTGTGTGTATTTGTTTGTCTGTGTGTGTGTCTTTGCGTGTCTGTCTGTATTCATTTGTGTCTATGGTTTGTGTGTACATGTGTGTGCGTGTCTGTATGTATCATTATGTGTGTATGCATGCATGTGTCGGTATATAATAGAGAAGTCTTTTCTATCAGGTAATAAAGGCTTGCTATAAGCCAGTTCTTCCATGTCTTCAATGTGGTTTACAGACGGGTGGATCTCTACAGGGAAGCTCTGCTGTCTCTCTCCCCATGTGGAGGACTTTTCTCTGGGATGTAGAGGTAGTCTAGGTTGTACTCCACAAGGAACAGTGAGCACAGAGAAGGAAAACAATGAAGAGACAGAGGACGAGGGGGGAGCTGTCAGAATGTGTGTATATATTGGGGAATATATTTACAATTGAATTTTTAAAAAAGTGAATAAAGAAAAAGAGAAAACCCCTTCCACTTATTAGTATTTTTTGGTTCCATTTACATAAGAATTAAGTGTATTGTACATTGATTACCCATGGCAGTTCAGCCGTTTAAGAACAGCCAACATATATAACGTACAACTGAAGATTGTCTCCCTGTAACTGGTAGAATGATAACAGGCCACTGATTTGTCTATCGCCCTGTCCGTCATCCACCAGACTAGATCACTTATAGTCGTACTCCTCACTTAATACTGTGAAGGCTTTGATATGGGAGTTGACAGTTCTGAGCGACACAGGGAATATTTCATCAATGAAATACACATTCTTACGTGTGTGCGCACATTCGTGATTCTGTAAAAGTAGTCTCCTTCCGACATGCTTTCTCAAAACCCTGAACGCTATCTAGCTAGCTATGTGATTGACAGAAAATGAACAAATGCTTTGGGCTAAAACTCTGCCAAGGCTCATCTGCCGTGCACCTGCTTCTTAGCGGACCCAGCGTCTGAGATGAGATCAAGCAAATCCCACAACCCCTTACTCTGAGATGTACAGTGTGGTGAGTGCAAGGAGGGAAACTGTGTTATAGTCCCTACAGTGAAACAACCCCCTCCAACCCACTTAATGACTTTACCTGGAATAACCCCCCACTCCGCCACTTGTATTCCCCCATCTACTGTATAAACTTGACTTACATCATGGAAATTTCTCCTCCACAGTTGGTTGTCCATGACCACACGTCAACATGTTAGCATAACATACAGTAATACCTTGGGTTCCACTTGAGAGATTTCCAGGGTTTTAAAGTGTGCTTGCCTGATGGGGAGGGTTACTATTGGTTTATGCTAATCCAAATGCCCTGGTGTTTATACTGTCAGGCCCCTCAGGGGTCTGCTGTGTTTGGAGTAGAGGTTGGGAGGGGGGCCTCACATCCATTAATTAACACCTTGTTAGCATCACCTGTAATTAAATGTTGTTGAAAGGAGAGAAAGCAGCATGAGGACAAGATGGATGACTTGAGGCAAGAAACTAAGGCCATGTCATCACTATGCCGGCCAGTTATTTTTTCTCTCCTAAACCAGTTGTTTTCCTGCCTTCTAGCTTTTTGAACAAGTGGATGAATGTGAAAACATGGGAATGGGCAAAAACACATTTGTATGAAAACGATTAAATGTAATTGTGATTTTATCCAGACTCTCTAGCTGGATAAGATCGGAGTGTTCTGGGTATGCACATGAAAGGTAAACGGTAGTTTTTACCTTTTACCTTTCATGTGCATACCCAGAACACTCCGATTCAGTCTACTGTGGATGTAAAGCGTTTGTAAAAACATTGGTCTCCACCACAGCCTCCAAGAAGGTGGAGTGATGTCCATATTTGTTTCATTCCCCATCATGGGGTGGATGGCATCAAGGTGGCAAGCAAACTCAAAACAAAAATGAATAAAGGACTTATGACTTGATGAACTTGTGCAAGGATACCCCCCTCCTTCCATCTCTCCCTCCCTCCCCATCTCCACAGCGAGATGTCCCTGAGCATCCGCCCTTTGTAGTAGCTGTCTCATTATCATGATACTGCCTTCCCAAGCAGGGTCGCGTCGCATACAAAGAAGTTTACACCGCTCTAACTCACTACACTGACAACAGTGTTTGCAGATTTCACAAAGTATTAATTACGATTATGCGTTCCATTCCTCGTTAGATCTATTGTCGAGTCAGGGTGTTTTAATGGATTTGGCAGCTTTGAAGCTTAACCTCATTTAAGTTTCTGTTTGAAACTTTTTGCCACTTTTTTATGAGCAACACAGGCTTTCTTATTTCAGTGTCTTCAACCATCCCAAGGCTACAGTATGCTAACCTATCTCATCTTCAAACTACTGTATTTATTTTGAAAAGATTGTAACCAGCAGTACTGCACATTGATTGTCTCCTATGGTCTCGCTCTAAAATAACACCAAGAAATCAAACCGAGTGGATGAGAAAAGTGAAGCTGAAGATAAGTACTTGTAAGCCTTCGGCTGGTCTCCGTTCAGTGGTACGACCGTTGGAATATTTGTTTGACCTGATATATATTGGGGTCTTCAATACTAGGATTCCATAAATACTGTGTTTAACATCTGACTAGCCCTTGAACATGTGTTCAAGGGACGTCTTTCATGGTTTTCATGAAAGACGTCAGCTTTCTTTTGTGCAGAGCTGTTGGCCGTTGCGAGACAGATGGCTCTGTTATTGATCTGGATACGTCCAAGGGAGTAACCAGGGGTTCTCTATGACTATGATCGTCTTCTGTACAATGTGGTCCATCATAACTAAGGTTTTCCAGCTTCTGGTTGCTGATTTTGTTGTTGTTTTGTTAGAAACATGGTTTTATTTGATTTTTTTCAGCCACAACCTTAAGCTGTTTTGGATAAAAGTGTGTAATCACGCAATGATATGTAAATGTCTGGACAATGATTCCAGAGACCTCTGGTTTTAAATGTAACTGAGTAGGTGCCATAACACTACGTATTGTGTTTCATTATTTGATGGGTGCCGGCTCAACGTTGGAATAACACAAAACACTTATTATGATTATTCATGTTTTTTATTTTTGGTCTATTCTTCTTTTTTTTGAGTACCCTCCTGGGAGAGAAACATAGGTTGGCTTAGATCTAGTTCATAAGACCACCGTCTTGAAACTCTTCAAAGCCTCTTCACTTTCTGTTGTCTTTTTAAGAGCTCTCTGATTTCTGAGTAAGTAATGTAGGCCTATGCTAGGCGAAGCGTTCCTTGTGGTATTAGTTCAGTGAGGGTTTTCTTAAGGAATTATTAATTGGATGTATACCCGAAAAGCTTAGCTATAGGTGTTTCTGTAGGAACCTTTGTGTCTTGGAGGAAACCTTTGTTCTGAAAGATTAAACATTTTATTGTTTGAAATCCTTTAATATGTTCTAAAGATAAGCTTGACGATTGTGATATGTTGGATATATTAAAATATGGAACCATAGCAAATGTATCGACTATGAGAAATTGAGAGACACAATTTTGATAAATTAAATAAATATGAATTCAAAATCGAAATGTATTGAATATTGCTAAGTGAAAGCCACTTTGAGTTAATCTCAGTACAGTGTTGGGTTGAAAAGGTTTCTTATGTCTGCTGGTGGACTCCACCACCCAAACCAGAATCACAATCTAAACCCCCAGGTGTTCCTTTCCAAGATTTATTGGAAATGTTTTATTTATTATTATCTTTCCTTATTTATATTATTTCACTTGCAGCTGCTGCTCAGTCCTGTTTCATTCACACACACACACACACACACACACACACACACACACACACACACACACACACACACACACACACACATATTGACAATTGCACTCACACACAGAAGACATACGGATGAGACGGATTAGATATGACATTTCTATGTAGGATGAGAACAGAAATTGATGCACGCATGCACACAAGCGCACACACACACAGAGGCAGATCCCATAGCCTTGATTGTATGCAGCATGCATAATTAACATAGCAGTGATA
>OOFG01018622.1:14012-28935 GCA_900323295.1 Molva molva
TGGAAAATAAATACTGCTTTAAATGATCAAAAGCAAACAAATTTGATTTGCTTCTTCCTAAATTGTTCTGCTTGTGGATGAAAGAGACAACCCCCCCCCCACCCCACATCCTCCTTTCCGAATGAACGAGCGGTATTCACGTATAATCTGAGCCATGTGGGGTCCTGTGCAGAAGGACATGCAGAGGGGGGGTAACCAAGGGGACTCCACAAACAAGGCATAAACACAAATCTTCAACGGAGGACACACAAATGTAAACCCAGTAACACTTGATACATCATGTTGCTGCCCGGACATTAATCCAAGGCTGGAGGGTTCTGTCCGGAGCACACGTAAACAAAACAAAACAAAAGATAACCTCATGAGGCTGTCATGCATCACATTAAACTAAATAATTTAAGCACACAACTTAACACATGCACACCAAAGACACAACGCACACACGCACACACACACACACACACACACACGTTGTGTTTGTTTAGTGACAGTAACAAACCTGTTAGCTGCGCAAAACAAATTGCTCATACCACTCTGATAACATTTTCATTTATTTTAGGAAATGTTATCTACTTAATTTTACTTGACTTCATTTTCTATTGATTTGACCAACTAAAGAACGGCTCACTTCGAGTTTCTGAATATTTAACAAACAGAAGGAATACAAACTGCCATCCATACCTTGTGAAAGTGAATAACAGGTTCAGAGTGGATCCGGATGAGCTGCAGGCATGATCGATAACCCTGGAAGAGTTGCGCAAAGAGCCTGAGGAAGACAGCTCTCACTTCCTTATCCTGGAAATGACACCCACACCGACAAACACACACACACACACACACACACATCATTCAAGAGCTATGGCACAAAAGCAAAATCTGATAAGCACAAAGTGAATCTTTGATACGATTTTGTCATGGCTTATTGCCAACAGCACCACCTGCCAGTATTGACAGTACCGCAGATCTAACTGTTGACCCGGGCTCTAGCAGGGAAGAGGCAGCTTGCTAGTGTGCTTGTGATGGGGAGGACACTGGGGGCTCGGAGTTACCATGGAGACAAGAACCGGTGGAGGGTGTGGATGATGTGTTGGCACTCACCAATAGTTTGAGGTTGGAGAGAGCAGTGCGGGGTGGAGGGAATGCATTGTCTGCTATCTCCAGATCTGGGTGCAATACCTTCAGAGAGTCAAAACACATTTCAAAAGAATCATGAGTTGGTGTTTTATAAATGATCAAAAGGGAGAAAAGGCTTAAGTCAAGTATTAAATAATTTGTTTCTTTGTTGTGTCTGCCGTTGTGATGGTGGATGACGTGACGCTGTTGTCAGCGTGTATGGGATCACAAGTTCCACAACCGTATAGAAAAAGAAAATACAGTATGTGATGCATTTGGATCACAAGACCCCATTGTGAGGTGGTGTCGGGAGACATATGACCAGCACAGACACCCTTTACTCCCATGCCTGCCACTCAACTTTGTTTTTGCATCTATTCAACAATGGAAACATGTATCCACATGTTACATTACGCTAAATTAGCAGAGGATACCTTTATATAACCATGTGTGTATTGCATATGGTTGCACTCCACACACTAAAGGAACAAACTGTATTTTGAGATTTATTATGATATGTCGTTATGTATGTGGTCTCTCACGATTTAAAAATTGTATACAATATTAGTATATAACTGTTGTGGCTTTTGCGTTCGTGTTCTGGCGTTTGCTGTTGCGTTGTGTCTTTTGCGTTGATGCGCTGCGCGTTTTTTAAATATGCAAAGGATATGCAGTTCGTTCTACATGTCTACGGCCAGCCTAGTCCCCAGCATAAATGACCCACTTGGACAGTAGATCACAAACTAAAAAGGTATTTTGTTTGGTTGTTTTGAGTTCAACTCTAGGTCCTATGGCAACAATACGTGTTGTACATGTGCATGTTGAGCATGGGAGTATGATGTGATCACATGCATGCAGTCACTGGGGAGTGAGCACATGTTGAGGTCAAGTGTGTCTGCAATGTCATGTACAATAGTGTGTGTGTGTGTGTGTGTGTCACTCGTTTAGATGGTGGTTAGCGAGGTCCGGTGTAGCGGAATCATGCCACCCCCCCAAAGCATATGATGCGGAGAGGTAGGTTGAAGGGCAACAATATGTCACAGGACCGCCCATCCCAATAGGCCATGGATATAAGGACACCCCCAACATACCTTCCCTGGTACCATTGTCACTTGACTGGGATCTAAATTTAGAGGTAACACTGTCTTTTACCTCCAATATGACTGTGTGTCGGTGTGTGTGTGTGTGTGTTTCATGCTTACCAAGGACAGGGCGGTCTGTGTTTGATGTAACAAGGGTTCGGGGAGCAGCGACAGGTGAATACACTCAGGAATCTTTATTGTCCCTCCGTCCAGGTCAGCAATGATGACATCCAACTGGCCAACACACAGACACAAGGCATTAGCTGCTTTGGGTTCACTTTAGGGATACTTCTAGGGAGTGATGAGCTGATGAGCAACAGCACAGCATTTACCGTATTCAAGCCTCCCAACGCCTGACTGGACCTGACTGGCTAGTTCACGGGAACTCCCAAGGGGTGTCATCCTTTTAATAACAACTCAGGAGTTTCTTACCTGGAATAGTGTTCTAAATAAATGTTTGAGTCACACAGACTAATCGCAAACATGATTTATCTTGTTTGGGGTACATCATGTTGGGTAATGTTGGATATGGAAGAATGTGTAACAGGCTGTTGGCTTCAAATCGCCCTAGGCCATAAAAAGTTGTATCATGTACAGGGTAATTGGTAAAACCTTCTTCAGATTGGATTCAGTAACATAGACTGAGACACAACTTGTTGCACAATAACCATTGGCACAAGAAGACATCTTTTCATTCAAGATGCTGATAAAAACACATTGTTAGCATCATGATCTTTAAAAGACTTCAGAAAGAAAAATCATTGTTCAAGCTTCAATGAGCAAGCAATTTGCGGAGAACTAGCAGGCAAAGGCAAGTTTGTAAATAGCTATGCTTGATAAAAAGGTACAAACATGAGGTGAAACATGTTACCTTATCTTACCTTCGATTCCAACTTATTCCCAAACTTACACACACACAGACACACACAAACACACTTTTCTGTGCTCTGCCCTACAGATCCTACAACACTAGAACAATTTGAAAGATGTTGATCCCGATGAAAAATAAGGTCAAAGCTATCATGTTCTGTCAGGAATTCAAGTTACACTCGTCAATGCAAGACACTCACCAGGTCCTGGATCTCAGTCTGGAACATGGAGTGCACTCCGATAATAAAGGGGGTAGGGGAGCTCAACACTTCCAGTAGCCGCGAAGGTAAGATGGGAATGTATGGGTAACTGGTTTAGATGAAAGGAAAGAGCATATAGCAGTACACAAACATTATTTAATAATGGTCATTAATAATGGAATAAAGAACAAACTAGTCCAACAACAAAGGAAATGGAATCCACAGGACTTGACTCTCATTAACATTCGCTCAACCAACCAATTGGAGAGGATGTAATCGTTAAGGCCGAAGCATGCCATGCCATGTCGCGACAGACGCAAATAATGTTTTTGAATTTCCACATCCAAAATAGACTTGAGTCCTATGCGAATCGAGTTAAAAAATACAGCCCCCACTAAATTCGTGCACTGCGTGCCATGCTCCGTTAACAAAATATGGACTACAAATATGAACCAAATTCACGCTCCGTGTGCTTTGGGCCTTAACCTCAGATCAGCTGGAATGAACCTCAACTCATCCCCAGGGAACCGATAGGAGTATCCAAAAAAAATGAAGGCATGGGCAGTTTTAAAGGACAATACAGGTCTGGGTGATCAAACGCCGTACGACCGTAGCCACCTCTCCTGGCTTCGCTTAAACATTTGTTACCAATATAATTTGTCAAAATGACTTTGTTGTGCTGACTTTGCCAAAGAGCATTTAGCATGAATGTGAATTTAAACAATGGCAATATAGCACTTTTGTCTTTTGGAATCAATGTGTGTCGGTCAGTACAGAGTTTGTGGACAACATAGGGACATGTGACCAAGAGACATGTGACAGTGTACGGGTGTTCCACACTAAGGGACAACTGTGGAACAGTTGTACATTTCCACTTCAGAACTAGAATGACATTAAGGGAGTTATTAATCATCTAAAATCAACAGATTCAGTACAAAGGAGAGTTTAAACCTATTCATGGTATAAATAATAGAGCCATGGACATTCAAGCACTATGGAACACCATACCTGTATTTGAGAGGGAACATAAGGGCCTCCAACGCCCGACTGGCTTCCCCCAGACGCTGGTAGCTGGTGGAGTGGAACAGCACCTTGTGTTCCGTCAGAACTGCACAAAACAGGCTAAGGACGTTCTGGATCCCTGCAAAACAGAAAGTGAAATGATGATCAGGTTTCGTACGGGAATTTGATCGGTGTACGAAAAAAGCAATCACAATTCATGAAAAAGCATTTTTTTTGATGAGGTATTAGGTAAGCAGAATTGTTAGGTGTGTCCACAGGTCCAAAAGCATTTACACTGTTAGATTAACTGAACAAAAAACATACTACGGTCTGTTTAAATCTTAACAAACTTTTGCCAAGGTTTATTCTTGGCATGAAAATGTAACTACATGAATGGGACTGCAGATATTGAATGTTACATGAAATTTCATCGGGAGACACAACGTCACCAAACAACAGGAAATTAGGGACTTCTATATTGTATAATTAATAGTATGCTAAATACCAATGTGACAGTCCGGATGAACTCTACTATTAGAGTTCCTGTTATTGTTTCCTATCAAGGACCTGACAGAGCTATTCATCACAAACACTGGATTGATAAAAGGAGGAACACTGGCAGACATATTCCTCACTGGGACTGGATTTCTGCCCGTCTGGCTCAAGATTTTTTGTTGTATCAACTGTAAACAGGAAACCGAACATCGCCTGAACAAAATAAAAATAAATAAAAATATAAAAATGATTAACGGTAGATAAACCAAATCAGGCAATTCTGTGTTCAATCATACCTCAATTATACATAATACAATACGGTTATGCTAACACCTTGAACATCAGGTGCCCGAGCGAAGAGAAAATGCGACATTGTAGGATACACTGTATAAATATTGCACATATGTTCCTGTGTGCTTTTACACCATGGCATCAAAGCTCACCGCTTTGTTGAACCTCAAGTGTTTACTTATCTGTATGGAAACAGCCCGGCATTTCCGAGCTTGGAAATAAAAAGAAAAAAAAGAAAAGAAAGACGGTAACATTTCCAGACAACACAAGAAGAGACCAAAGCAGAAAACACCAAACAGCGTAGCCTATTGACGGCCCCTTCCTTCGTCCCCCCGGGGGCAGCGTTTCCTGCGCCGTGCGACATGTAACGCACATTCCTCTATGGTGACGCTGAGCACGCACAGCCATACGTGGACCCCACGTGTCTCTCTGCCAGCCTTCATATCCACACACACACACACACACACACACACACACCACGCCTTATATGGGCAGAGCATGAACTCGGGCCTGAGCACATTGGCTGGAAGAGGAAGGCTTCATAATGGATAATCACCGTATTGAAGGGGCTGAGTATTAATGGCCAGGAAGATGAATAAGAGCTGAAGGTATGTCAGGTAAAATACTGACAATGCATACCAACCACTTGGACTCCGTCCTGTACCACCAATGCTTTTGCTTAGCTCTTAACTGCTTTTTAGAAACAGGACCTGGTGCACTGCACAATCTGTAATTGTGCAGTGCACAATGGGCTCTCCAGCCCACCTTGACATTGTCAACCAAAGTTCAGCTTGATCCATGAGTCTGGACATATCGTCCATTTATAATCCACAAACGAGACCCTCATGACACCTTCAGACTAACACTCCATGGTCTGTTAGATCAGGGAGGTAACGAGGAGGCCAACGCAAACGTGTCTTCTCTTGTGGCTGAATGCCATTGTGAAATATGGCTAGAAAGCAAAAGCAATTCTTTTGGGAAGATTTTATAATCAAACAACATCCATTATTTCCTACGCAAACCTAATATAACATCTAGAGAGGTGGACTGGCTTGCCAGGGACGATGACGCATATAAGAGTCTATCCTGCAGACATACGAGTTGTGGACTATGATTTGTGGTCTACTCCTAGATATTTGTCAAATTAGTTGGACAAAAAACAGGCTTGCGAGGACTGACACAGACCATGGTTTGGTCTGTGTCCCTTCACCAGGGTGAAGGGAGGCCATTTGGGACTCCAGACATCCACATGATCCCCGGACGACATATTAGGTGGTGAAGTACTAGGCACCAGTTACAATGTAAAACAGAGCTAGTGATAAATGAGATTGGATTCCACAGTGAACGCTATGAGGTGAGCATATTGGTATTTGACTATTGATTTTTGTTTTGACATTGAAAATAGACTTGGGTAAAAAATACTATAAGGGCAACACTATTGAATCAATGTGAAAATACTCTGAATCTAGCCTTTGAAAGCAAGGCAAACAAATGAGGTAAACATTACAACAGACCGCAAAGCAGGATGAGTAAAAGTCATGATAATTATGTGTAACTTTAAGAAGCCCCTTGACCTTTACCACCGTAACTAGTCAATAAACAAATGTGCTACAACGGTAATACAACACTGTCAAGCTGGATTGAGAGTGTTATTATTATAATATTTATATTTATTTATTTTTTATTATTTTACTTCCTTGTGGGTAGATACAAGTATTTACCCACATTCCCACTGTAATTCCCCTTTTTCATTTGGAATTGATGAAATGATGAAAAGGAATTGTACTTCCCCTTGGGGTCAACCATGCCAAGAGTCTATGCACTCATGGTATTGGGAGAAGCTTTGGATAAAAGAGTCCACCAAATTTCATTCATTACTGCGGTAGTAGTATTAGCAGTAGTAGTAGTAGTAGTATTAGCAGTAGTAGCAGGAGTAGTATTATTAGTAGTATGATGCAGTAGTTTGGTAAAGTAATTTGGTTCTAGATGTCCCTCCCTGAGAGATTGATCGATAAAAAGCATGAGAACATATTGTGAATGATTGGGTAATTCTGTTTGAATGTGTGTCTACCAGCAGCGTGTCTAGATTCTTTGACTCCTCAAAGAGTCTCGAAACGCTGCTGCTAGACACACACTTGGGTGGGGTTTCTCAGGAGTGGCACAGCATAACACTGGACATTTGCCGAGCGGTGCGGAGAATCTATAGATTCAAAAATTATCATTTAAAGAATTTGCTGGTATTGATAGTCTGACAAATGACAAATATCATATCTGTGCTTCTCAAGAAGCACAGATACTGTCTCAAACCTAGATTATGATTGACAATTTCAAATCAGGTCAGCCGCCATATGGGATGGGCTGACCAATCAAAACAGTTTTGTTATTTGGTATGTGCCACCCCAGGTCTGCCCTGTGGACATGTCCCTGGTGTCCGGTCAGTCCTGACGGTGGGACCCACCTAGCTGCTGGAAGAGCAGGGCCACACTCTTGCTGGTAACAGGCAGGCTGTCATTCAGAGGGGTCTGGATGAGCTGCCGATCCCCAGCTCCCAGGGAAAACAGCTTCTGTTTGACCAACACACAAAGCGGGAGGCAGGAGTTAAGACATGGAAATACACCATTCGTAAATCAATGCTAGTAGGAGGCATCCATATTTCACGACCCGATACGATATTCGTAAGCTACAGAAGGCCAGTACTGATGTAAAATTTTGGAGTGGTCAGTGGTCGTTTTTCTCATTCAAACAAGGCATCATGTGTCGGAAATATATATTTTATGAAATAGCACAGAAAACTTTAATATCAGTCATTAAGGTCACAACCTCTATCGATATTACACACTCGGGGCCTACAATTGTTTTGTATATAAGGCGGAGCAGAAACATGCTGTAATGTACTTAATCTTACATTACAGCCCAGGGTTTTGTGGCTGTGTCAAAAGGGCAGATGGTGTTGAATAAAACGCTTACCAAAACTTGAGTAACTTGAGAACTACAGTATATACATACAAAGTTACCTACATTATATATAGCACATTATATAAAAAAAGGTTATGTTTTTGAAAAGATGGGACTTCCAGCAGCATATTTCCCAACTCCCACTTTGAGCTGAAAGATGAACCACCATCGCCTTAGTCCAAGCGTTGCTTACCTGGGATCCACCAGCCACCGGAACCTGGAAGATAAACAGGTTTGCCACCAGACCCTCCAAGGGGAAACTCAGGCTGTCGATGTACACCGTGTAGATCAGACCCAGACAGCCCTGGGAACACAAACATGAATTCATTACATTTTATTGTAGAACCGCAACATAACCTCACCTTGAAAACCTCCATAGCCAACTTGGGGTCTCATTGTTTACCAATCTGGTCTTCACCAAGTTATTCACCATTAATTAATTGCATTTATATAGCGCTTTTCAAGATACCTAAAGTGCTTTACATAGTGTGTGTGTGTGTGTGTGTGTGTGTGTGTGTGTGTGTGTGTGTGTGTGTGTGTGTGTGTGTTAATGTCATCCACTACCAGTTAAGGGAGTGGGTGAGTCTACCATTCGTGTCACTCCGATTATTATGCAATCAAGAGATAAAACTATTTGGAAAGGACTGTTAAGTGCTTACTTAGTTGTCCACCGTAGCCTAATGTTTTTAACGATGGGTACACAAAACTATTGACAATAGTCTCCTTGAATATTTACATTTTCATGTAAGGAATATTAACTATTAGGCTTCCACTTCTTTCTGCATTGTGTCCATTGGTTGGATGTGTAATACCTCAACAATACGTCAATTAATACATGACATATGATTCCAATTTGTCCATCAAATGACGTTATTGGGCAGAGAATACAGGCCATTTCCTGTTCTTCAAACAATATACTTATATAACAATCATTTACAAAAACATTTCCAACCCACCCCGCCCCATATAAAAAAAACATAAAACACAAAATAGTTTATAATATTAAATAGTTCTCTTCTTTTTTTACAGGGAAAAAGAAAAGTTGTCCAACATATTACTACATGTTTAAGTAGTTAAATATGTGACCTGAATCTGAATCGTGTCATGTACAAGAACCCTTGATGTGCTACAGATGCAACTAGCACAAACACACAAATGCTGCTTAGCCATTTCTGGCATAACTGTAACATCTACTCAGGGATAATCTCAAACATGCGCATTAGACAAAATAAGTAACACAAGAGGAAACATTTGCCAGACGATTGAAGAGATACGCCAACAATGTGATGTATTGCTTTGGAACGACAGAGGGGGAAAACTATGTTTTAATCAACATTTAATGAGCTGGGGTCCTCTTACCCGGAATATTTCTGGATAATCCAGCCTAGAGACAAGAATGAGACTTTTTGGTGCAAATACTTGAGCCGGCTGAACCATGCCATCTTCCTCCTCGTCTTCATCCCCATCTGCATCGATTGCCTTTGATCCCTGTAGGGAAATCAAAATCAAAAAAAGTTTGCATGTATGGAGGGGAACACAGTGTCATGGAAAGCAGCCCAAATCTCAACATTAATACCTTTACCAGCAATCCATTCATTATACGCATTCCTGGCATACATGCCTACTGTCTCAGTCTGGTTTAAATTGCCTCTGCTGTGGATCCACAAGCCTCGTCTGGCACACGAAAGATACCCACCTCCTACGGCTCATTACTCGCAGAAGCCCTTATCACAATCAGTATATTTCTTCAGGCAATGAAAATATGCCATGGGGGCTTCGCGACGTCACAGAACCAAATTGCACAGGATCAGAATATCCCCATTCAGACGGGACTCCACTTTCACCATTATTCTTAGGATTTTGTTGAATTATGAGAGAAAATACATTCCTCTACTACACGTCTGAGCTCTCTGGAATCCAGTTGGGTAGATAAGAACATTGTTTGTTTTAGAGGAGAGAGAGCTAACTTAATCAGCCTCCTCACGTTTTCTCATTAAAGTTGGAGCTACATGCTGAATCACGGGATGTGTTTGGGTGCTTATTCTATTTATTTTTACACAGATACCACTATGGGAGAGGGCCAGATATAGCTCTTCAATACACACCGGTATAGGGAGGTAAGGCCTTTGTTTAGAAAGAGTATCGTATCACATAAAGGGTACATGGTTCGATCCTTGCAATATTGTATTTATCATTCTAACCAACCCCCTTTGACCCATGTGTCCTTTTTAAGTGATCCTTCTGTTTTTACTTTTACTTTGTTTTACTACATTACTTTGTAGTGATTTTAACAAAAGTAAAATCAGCCTCAATATAATATGATTTACAATACAATGATCTTTCCCTCCATTCCAGCAGGGGAATATAACAAACAAATTTTGGTTTTAGTGGCAAAATTTACCCGACTCCTGAGTAACTTTCATTCTGCAATGAAGCAACACAAGAGGCCAGAGAGAACAATAAAAGAGTTAGCAATTGGTCAGTTGTTTATTGTTAACCATTTGACATTTCGTTTTTTTCAACTATGGAAAGATCACTGCGTGGGGGCAAACAGTGGTTTCTTAATTGGAGTGATACACACAAGAAGTGAAGTGAAGTGATAAACATTTTCACAAAAAATGGTTGGAGTCAAGTTTATTGTTGACTCCTACCATTCCATCAAAACCATTCATTGTCTTGTGGCATACCTAATACAAAATATAAATATACCCCAAGAGACCAAATTAACTGAAGCAAAACAAAATGTAGAACCAAAACAAAAATCACTAACAAAAATGACCACAACAAAAATAACAAAGAACAAACAGAAAATACAATGGTGTTGCTCAACTAGCTAGTCCCCATTGTTCCAAAAGGAGCACAATTTAACAGACACTACGTAAGGGTCACAGAATTTTTATGAATTTGAGAATGAAAATTGAGCCTCTACCATTTGGTGAATCATAATGACAAAGTAACCAGTCAAAATGAACAAATATTCTTGTTTAAAGGGGCAGTGAACACAAAATCGGAAATATGACTTCAACATTGTAATCTACGCCATTGTTTTTGCCAGTCTCTGCCTACCAGTTGCTGAACATTGTACTCTGCTCCGAACACAGGTAGCATTCTTTTTTATGAAGTTGAAATGCCTTTTAGTATACTCTTTGACATCACGAAAAAGGTACACCGGTGGCGAGGCGTGTGTGGATGTGTCAAGCTCTGCCTGGGCAGTGGATCATGTTGATGTTCGCGTCTGAGAGAAGGTTATGCTTCTTGGACACTTATAGTATAAAGCCACAGTGTGTGGCTGTTTCAAGCTCTGTCTTGGCAGCGGTTGATGTTGATGGTGGTGTCTGAGAGAGGGTTATGCTTCTCGGACACCTATAGTATAACGCCACAGTGTGTGGCACATTTCATAGTCAACATCGTAGGGGTGTGCGATATGACGATATTAGATCGTGACCGATAAAGTGTCTGCACGATGTGCCACGATCTGCCTTTACAGAGAGGCTCATTCACGCAGCCAAAGTTGTTTTCTCAGCCAAATCTTAAATCACACTTTCTTCAATAAGGGTTATTACCTTCAATATGGGTAAGGCTTCCCGGACACCTATAGTATAACGCAACGGTGTATGTAAATGGTGAAACTTCGACTGAGCAGCGATTTATTTTCGGTATCTGTGCCACAGCCAGTGTTAGAGACTTTTTTTACCGTTGCGGAGTGTTCTCCCATCAAAGTCTTTAGTTGTAGATCTCTCATTAGAACCAACATATAATATAACGATAATTATTATTATTTTATTTTACCCATGGTAAATAGCCTATTTAAGCATAATGCAATGGATGAAGGACTATAAGAATGTGCTGTAGGCAAGGTCTATAATCATGCCTACAGACATTGCTTTTTACCTGTAGATTGACTTCAGCCTCAAAGAAAGTGAGACAGGAGCAGTAGTGTCTGTCAGAGTCAATATCAGTCAGCACAACAGTGAAGAACGTGGGTGCTCTCCTCTCCCTGGATAGCCTCCAACCTCCTGGCTGGCAGAACTGCAAAAAAAAATCACAATATACATCACATCAGAAACGTGTGAAAGACAAAAGCCATCACGAGCACAAACACACAGTTTGAGGCTGAAGGGAGGTTTCAGGCAGGTCAACTCAATGTTGTGGACCACAGCTTTTTAAACCAGGAATTAACAAATCCCCATAGGATATTCCACCAGTTAGAGTTAAGTACTAATATGTGAGCTAGCATACTACGGATGACATGATGGGGCATGCTGACAGGATGTCCTGTTTCAGTGGTCTAGCTACTGCGTCCGGCCGTCACAATGGGAAATAACACATAATTGTTTTCCTTGAAAGTCATCAACCATAAGGCCATTCCATAGTGTCTGATGAATAGAGCCAACTATCATTTCTGTACACGAGCGAAAGACTTCACATTACAAGAGCAATGGAAAAGTACTGTATTTTTCAAGGGCCCAAGATCTTGGCAAGACAATGATAATCAAATATACAGCTGGATCAATACAAAGCCAGAGAGAGCAGAAAAGCTTTGTGCCAGTAATAATTGAAAGGGATCAAAAGTCAATTTTAGGTCAAGTGCAGGTCATCATGTAGTTGAATCCCAAAATGTCATAATAGCTGAAGATTGAATGCGATCTGGATGGCTTCTAATTCCTCTAGTTTATTCAAGTATATTAGGATGTACATATAAGGCTAAGATATTCAATCGTTTAATCAGAATATTGAAAAACACTATGTGAGACATGGGCAGCTGCAAGTGAAATAATACAAGCACATGTAATGTGTTCAGCCAGATCCGTATCTATACATCAACATAGATATGGCACTGAGTGAATGTTGCTGCTAGCCCACTAGGTAGGTTGCTAGCAAATTGCAGTATAACACGGAAAATGTAAAAAAAAAAGAGGGCGTGGTCATTTCATGGAATGTGACAATACACTAACTACACAAAAGGTTATTTGTTTACTTTATTCCAAATAAAAGAGAAGGGTTCAAGGTAAGGAAACTGGCCAACTAAAGTCAGACGTGCTTCTAGAGTAATACAAAGTGATACATCACAAACCAAAAGGCTAGTTTAAGACTGGAGTCCAACCCAGTTTAGTACTGTGTTATCCCCTATGGAATGTCCTCAGTGAGATCAAAGAACGCAGAAATAGGAATAACACAAGTCTGAATGGCGCATTCAGTTAGAACATGGCTTTCAAGCTTCAGATTGATTCAATCAAAGACCCTTCATAACAAAAGCGAGAAAAGGTCTGCAGTTTCTCGTCATCACAGAGGCATAATTGTGGCAGCTCTTTTTCGATAGGGGCTTAATCACTGTGATATCAAAAGTAGTTTAGATAAGGAAAGTCAACAGTCATAAGGGAGACGGTACAACAACGTACAGGATACATGTTAAAATGATACTGTAGTGATGTACCAGGTGGCTGTTGTTGTTGTTTGTTGGGAGGCAGACATTAAACTCTAAAGTCCAGATAGAATCAAAAAATAGAACCTCGCAGGAAACTGTCTATCGGTCCTTGCAAGAGATAAATACCCCTTTGGGACCACATGCCATGGAAAGTGTGTGTGTGTGTCTGCTGTTTGTATGTCAGTTTTTCCATGTGTGCAAGTGAGCCAATACATCAAAAAAACAACATAATCAAGCCGTTTTTTATGGTCAATAGACCCTTTTCGTCATCGTCATCATCATCGTCATCGGACAAACACAGGTGAAGCTCATAATAGTAATTATTGATCTGCTATTTTTATGCACCAGGGCACATGTTCCATGGTCAATGTCCATGGCCCATGAGTAGTACGCACCATGTAGCCTACTGTCCTTCCATCCCCTAGAAATGATGTGGCTGCTCGCATATTCAGTGCTGCTGTTTACTCCTATGATTTAGTGCTGTTCTGGTGCTGTTCTCTTTGGTCTGAATCTGTGATAATAACCATGCCCAACTGATTTGAATATAAAAGATGGAAGAAACAAGATTTGGGAAATAAATGTGGCATTACAAAATAAAATTCCTCTGAAATAAACAAATGTCGAATTAATAAAAGTCCCCTGAAAAAAAAAAGTGGTCCTTTGGAATACATATTTTTAAATAAAAATCAATGTATTTATTTATTGAACTATATTGACTAGTTTATATATTTATATTTACATTTATTATTAATTGCCTGATTAGCTTATTTCAGGACTTATTTCACAGCCATATTTATATATATATGTATTTATTCAATATTGACATTCCGTAAAATAATACGTGGCGTATTAAATGAATAAACATCCTAAAACAATGGCCTAGGTCTTTTTCCTAGGAGACATTTCACTTTTTGTGTCAGGAAAGAAAGGAAAAAAGGTGAGAAATATTTGACGGCTAGAAAAGAACAGACAGAACGACGACAGCAACCATATTTTAAAAGGAGCTGAACGCAGCAGTCTGCCAAACAGTAAGTATTTTTAAAAGCCAGTCTATCAATGTGCTTTAGTAGTAAAGGGCAATCCTGCCATTGGCGCGTGCGGTTGGTCTCCCGCTATGTTCACTCTTCGCCAGAAAACTATTTGATTGAGGTATTCAGTGTAGCAGATCTGGGCAGACCTCCAGACAGCACAAGTTCAAGTAGCATGGCCCTTACAGAATACTACCAGAGGCTTCCATGGCAGCTGAAAGAACAAACTCCTATTGAGTTGCTAAATGCCATCCTATACCGATAAATTGCAGTGCAACAGGTGCTGGGGTTCACGTATTGACATTGATATTGATATTGCAAAAACACGTACAGAAAGTTTACACAAATACGTACGTACGCAAGCACGCACCTTCAAGCACGTATACGGAAATGCACGTACACGGACAAACACACACAGGGACGTACACACACACACAGGGACGTACACACACACACAGGGAC
>OOFG01018712.1:3237-14321 GCA_900323295.1 Molva molva
TATAATATAAATTATATAAAAATTATAAATGTATATATATATATATATATACATATATAGCCTATATATATATACAACTGAACTGCTTTTCAGTTAGAGAATCCTCTTGCTTTGTTTTGAACTATATTTATACTCATCACACCCCTATTTTTTGGCTACATTGGTTCATTCTGCACGCCAGCTGATCAGCTCAGCAAGCCACCAGTCCGCCGTAGCGTCACTAACTCACCGTACTTTTACTACTAATTAAATCCCTTAATCGGAAATATCACGTTTGACTTCAAGTTGGCGAATTCTTCTTGATGTGTTGCCACGTATAAAAGGACCAACATCTCGGATTATTGCTTCTGCGTTACTAAATACAAGGGATCTAAACAATATATCAAACCCGAGGCCCTAAGCCCGGTCCCCGGATCGCCTGCTACAGCGGATAGCCTCAGACCCGACGCCGACATGGGGGACACGGGGAGCGAACGCAGCAAGCCTCCCAGTACCGCTATACCCCCACGCTGCCCCTGTGGGTTCTGGGGGTAAGGCGAATAACATTTAAAATGGCTACTTCGACATTTCTGACTTCACAGTGAGCTGGCTGTAGTGCTAGCCGTGTACGTTAGCAGCTCACGGAAGGATGAGCAGCTTTCCTTGTTTCAGTTGTGTAACAACGACCCCCTCCCCATTGTTGTGTAGCGTTAGCTCGCAGCTATGTGGCTGCTAACCTAGTTAGACAGGTGTATGTGGTAGACAATATCAGTTATTTATGACACCCTTTTGGTTGAAAACAAACACATGTTCCCATAGTCTTTGTTTCGTTCTATGGACAAAACTGGTCTGAATTGCAATTCTCCACAGCTTGTATTAATTACAATTATTGGGTTATTTATGACCTGATTAATGGCAAAAGCATATGCCATCCCTGTGGTTTCAGATTTTTAGATCAGGATTTTGACTTGTATGTCTATCTATGCATGCTTTAGATTCAGGCTAGACCCAAAGCAATGATATTTCGTCAATTGTGATGAATGACATTGCAGGTAGTATTTTAATATATTTAAGCCTACAGTATTGGAACACACCTTTCCCAGCTGAACCCATGTATATGGTCTGTGTTTGACAGACTGGTAATGCAGGCAGCTGTAGCTTAAACACAATGTAACAAAAAAAACAAGTGGTTTGTACATGAACTTGGAAATGGGTTAAATTACAGATGTGCCACCTTGTCCGAAGAGCCAGTGCCATGCAGGTGTACACTCTGATCAACCTCATCTCTACCTGTGGATCTCCCCTGTTTGTCTAACTCAAGCCACCTGGGACTTCCTGTAATAACCATCTTCTGATAAAGCACTTGCATGAATTCCCAGTGGATGGATACTTGTGTTTAAAAACACCCTTCAGTTTCTCCCGTGTGGTGTGAGTGCAACATAAAGTAGGAGGCTACTTTAAGTAGGTTGATGGTGGTTGATTGGTGGGAACAATTGTATTCTGCATTGGTCGTTGACAAACCCTGCCTCGGAATACACCTATTTTTACCGTCTATTGGACGAATTTGTAAAAGTAAGCCTTGGTATTAAAGGCTTTCTGCTGCTGAACTAAAATCTGTAAGAAGGACACAGACTTAGTGTGTGATTCTGGTTAAAAGTAGGATACATTTGCAAAGTGGTGGCTAGTTCTATTGTCCATGTGCTTGGGAGACCCTCACCTGCCTTTTGAAACCTTGACGTATTCCATGTCCCTTTCATAGCACATTTCAAACACATACATGAATAGTGGTTTTCAAGAAGCTAGAAGCAACAATATTTTAAATGGCATGCAATGAGTATGTGCCACGTCAATCTAACTGACATTAACTAGCATGCACTAGTGATGTGTACTGTAGGGGTACAGGGGGTCATTCCAGTTTAACCTCAATAATGCATCTTAAGGATATTAACTTGTATGGCTTCATTATAACCTATTTATTCATAGCTTTTAGCTTTATGTAGACCTATAGGTAACCCTTGCACTTTGATGTTAAGTCTATTTATTCACACGAATAGGCCTACAGCTTTTATGTAATATTTCCATTCAATTAGTGTTTTTCTCAGTAGCTGGTAGGGGAGGTCTCCGAACAATTTATAGGTCTACTGTTTGTATGACACTACAATACAATTTTGGAATAATCCTATAATTATAGGATTATCATAGTAAATAATTGGTTAATAGGTCAGATACCTATAAAGCTTATACCTATACCTATAAATAATCACTTTAAAGGTAGCTCTGAATTGGCAGTGACTTAGCTTCACACATAGAGTTAGCTATGCTGTGCAGATTATCCCTGTGGTTTCAGAATCACTTTATAAGAGCATTCCAGTTAGGTTTTGAATGGGACGGTCAGGTGCCATGTGCAAAAGGCCACATCGATTCACTTGTTCGATCTTTGCATCCTAGTTATGTCACCGCCCTATGGCAATTTTCCATTAGCGCTTCTGGTCGCGCCTAGTCAAACCATACCGTGCTGATTTACGTTTCCATTCCCAGTTTAAATGCACCGACACCCTGAGATGGACCATCTCCAGAGTCAGGCCAGTGCGCTTCTCTCCAGCCTCCAGGCGGGTTGTATTGACGTCAACCCCTGCTTGCTGTTTAGAGTGAGAAGTTGTCTCTCAAAATTTTGGAATGTAGACATATAAAAATACAATAACTAAGCGTTCATGTGTCTGAGACGCATCTCCAGGCATGCAGAGTATGGCTAGAGTTCTCACCTGCTTGATTCATTATTATTCAATCTTTCCAATAACCATATAAGCCTAGTAATTAAAAAAGGGTAATGACGGTTTAGATAGAAGCCTATCGCTGTGATTTTAGTATGACGATATGAGCTTGTTGCGAAATGACCGATTTCTTTTAGATATTTCTTGGTCTAAAGACTGGATATTGGAAAATATTTCTCCCTATTAGAACGCTGATATTGATATTGAACACATTTTCTTCCTAATAACAAGGATATTGCCTGGCACTGGGGAAATATGTGTGAAACATTGTTCAATGTGTAAACAAGACTAATCTGAAATAAATCGGCTCTCAATGAGCTATTGAGATAAGGAAGCTTAAAAGGGGGGAATATTGGACGTCAAACTGAATTTATCATTGGGGATATAATTGTGTGTTTTCTGTCTGTCTGAAACTAACCAAGTATATTAAATGTCTCTTAAACGAATAAAACACATTTTACACTAGGCTCTAATATATAACTAAATAGGCTACAGTAAGTGTTTGTGTTGTTGTATCATTGACTCAAGACAAGGGCGTCATCAGTTAAAAACACACCTTCAAGTGGGTAGCCCTGTTGTAATAGAGATGCAAATCTCAGCCACACCGTCAAGCCAGGCCAGTATTGTATAATGGAAAAAGGCCAGTAGTTTCAAATATTGGTATGCATTATGTTAGTAGAATATATGTTTCTGAACAAATAATACATTTGGCCATAATAAAATGTGTATCCCTGTTAATGTAATTTGCAAGGCTCAGGATTTATGTTGTTATGGTTTAGGTATGTAATTTGTTTTAATCATATTTAGCTGTAAAGCTGACATACTTTATACTTAGCATAAAGTATGTCCATGCACACTAGGTGTAAATCAAATGTCATAGTAACAACACTTGGTCAACATCATCTGTTTAATGTGTGGATGTGTTTGTTAGTTAGGAGGCATATTGCAGTGGTCTTGGGTGTTCTTTTAGCCGTGCTGCATCCTCTCACTCCTAAGCCTTAATTGTGGCAGCCATCTAGCGAGAGGCGTCAGATTAATCCCCTGTACCTGCTTTGTTTTCCTCCCCTGAGGACGGCTGATGTGAATGGCTCATAGGGAAGGAAGGGAAGGGAAAAAGTGGAAGGAAAAACATGTTTTTGCCCATATTTTCCTCTTGTTGCTTCATTTCTAAACTTGCCTTAAGGGAGGACTACACCGGGAATCTTAATGTCTAAATAAAATTAATGTTTGACCATATTTTGCTGAGCTAGGCTTATATTGGCTTAACGTTTATCACAATGTACAAGGCAGGCTTTATTCAATGTATTTTATCCCTCTGTTGCCTAATACCTAATCTGACATGCCTTCCATAAAAGAAGTGACAATGTTTTGCTCCTGGAAATACTGTGTAAATAAGTGGCAGAGAGAGGGCTGCCTTTTGTGGCATTGACTTCCATTGTTGTCCATCAGCACATTAAAACCAGCAACCAACCAACCACAGAACCCCTTTACTACAATGCTCTGCCAGGCAGAGGAAGTTAACTAACACCCTGTCCATCTGCCTATCTGCTAACCACCATCTGACCATAGTGGGTTTTGTTCCAAGAAGAGTGGAGGGCTTAAGTGCAGTCTGGACCACGTTATAAGTTCTTAGGCATCAAAGGTAAGGTGTCTATTCTCTGTTTATTAGACCAGACAATAACTGCAGGAGATAACATATATTAGAGTGTTTGGTCATTACATTGGGAATAAGAAAAACAACATAGTTGCACCAACTTGGTCCTTTAAAGATTTTTTTAGCTGGAGGATGTTCAGTTTCTTAAGTGTCTAGTTACTTAGTTTAATACACAAGAAAAGCCATTTAATTGCAAATTGGCCTGTCGTCATACTCAATAGTAATCTCATATATATATTGCTTTTTGCAGTTTAAAGTACATTTATATTTTCAGCTTCTATTCACTTGAGAGGAGGCTACTTGAGACAAGACTTGTGGTGTGTTCTCTCTCCTTGAGTTGTCAGCCTGAATACCTGTGGCTTTGTTTTGTAGTTCTCCCATTGGTCATAGCTCTTAAGTTCGATATTTAGTCAATGCAATTATAAGTAGGAAAGATCTGAATCTGAATTAGTCTTCTGTAAGGGTTGCTTTACTACTTTCAGGACAAGTTAGTTGTATAATTTGGTATGATTGTATGTTTGATAAATAATTGAGTACAATGTCATTAGCAAGCCACGTTATTATGCAGTTTAATGCGTTTTTTGTGTTTTTTTATTAGAATTTGATTCCCAAAATGCCTCTCATATACCCATTATAGACCCCTCACCCTTTCAATAGAAGGTTCAGAGTAGGTCGGAGTACACTTGACCCCCAAGTCCAGTTCTGTCAGAAATCACTCACGTCATAGATTTAACCATTTATTCCATGAAATGGTAATACAATTTAGTTTGGCGGTATGGTTCCACTCTTTTCTGGTGCTCCCTGCTGTAGGATTTAAAGCACGACGTACAGATGTCAGATACAGAATACCAAGAGCATACCAACATTTGACAACCAGGACCACTTTACAATCCCTCACGGGGTACATCAGATATCTCAACACATTGTATAGGGGATTTGCGATACAGAGCAGAACTAAGCAGGTGGAGGCTGAGGTGGCAAATTCTGTTCAGCACAATTAACTTCGCAGAGTGTGTGTTTGAGATGGAAGGTCTTAAATTGAACGCCTTTCAGTGTACGTGTGTTTGATTGGACCGCGTCAACTGATAGGGAGCCAGAACTAGCTACGCCCATTTTGGTACCATACCCGGGCGGGTTTCATGTGTACTCCGGTATGGTTTGCATCAGGTGTGAAAACTAACTGTACCAAAACATGGAGGTGGACTGCTATTCTGCTTATCGCCAATCTCATCCTCTGAACTGCACGGCCATAGCTGATAAAGTAGAAAGGCAAGGCGACGGGGGTTCTTGATATCGTCTCTTGCATATCGATAATATTATGCATAGTGCGAAGGTCTACTCCATTGTATGGGCTTGGAAACTTGCAATCGGCGTGCGGAAAAACATAAACAACTTACAAATGTACTCTTCTTTGTGTTTATTGGCGGTGCGCAAACCAACTAGATGCATACCGCCACCTACTGTATCGGAGTGTGTAGGTACGCAAGTGTACTCGGGTACGGCACAACATTACTAATGTAAACGCAGAGCAGCAGGGGAGTGGGGAAGTCCCTTTAGATAAAAGCACCGTAAACCGTAGCCTGATACAGTGTTGTGCTCTTAATAATATTTATGTTATATTATTTGAACACGGTAATATGCTTTATCATGGTTTATTGCTGTTCTCACTATTTGGTTATATATAATACGTGGTTTTGTGAAAATAGCCAGAGAAAATACAGTTTACTAGCAACCACACATGCCCTCCTTCACACGCATCCTACAGGGTAAGCACGTGTGCTCTGAATCCAGTGGCAAGCTCGGCTCACAGAGCTTCCTGTCTGTATGGACACTAAACCCCCGTAAACCCATAGAGATCCAATAGGCCCATCCTCAGTCAACACACAGTAGTGGTTAATACTGCTGTTACTGTGTTGGGAGGACACACCCATTCAGACGGTACTGGCTAATACTGCTTTATCTGGAGATAAACACCCATCCACACTGTACTCGTATAGTACAGTGTCCTCCTAATACTGCTGTCAGTATTAGGAGGACAAACCCATCCACACTACTAGTTAGTACTGCTGTAACCGTTTGGAGGACTAACCCATCCACACAGTACTGGTTAATACTGCTGTCACTGTGTTAGGACACACCCATCCACACAGTACTGGTTAATACTGCTGTCACTGTGTTAGGAGGACTAAGTCATCCACACAGTACTGGTTAATAGTGCTGCCACTGTGTTAGGAGGAGAAACCCATCAACACAGTACTGGTTAATACTGCTGTCACTGTGTTAGGACACACCCATCCACACTACTGAGTAATACTTCCGTAACTATGAAATACACTCATCCACACAGTACTGGTTGATAATGCTATAACTGTGTAAAACACCTACCCACACCGTGACAGCAGTATTAACCAGTGCTGTCATTTGGTGTGATGTAAAATCTTTAGATTTTTTCTTCTTCTTCAACTTGGATTTGATTTGTCAAGATCAAAGTGAAAACATCTTACCTCTGCGCTACATCAGAAAACCTAATTAGGCAGCAGGCTTTGGTAATACAAGGCACATCGTTTTGCTACTGCTCGAATCCAGTTTAAATTCCAAATCACATCAGCTCTCTGATGCTCCCTTGCATGGGAAAGTGTAAAGCAAGACACGGTGTGCTTGGGGAGAATTAGAGATGCTCTATTGGTTTATTCACATTATAAACAGCTCTGCTGCACGGCTGGCGGGAGAAACTAGACACCGACATAGGTCTAGGACATCGAGACGGACAGATGGACAGACACTTGCTGACAGACATACCAATGCAGACATGGATACAGATCAACAGATGGACAGACAGATGATTAGACACTTGCAGACAGACGCAAGTACCAACACAGACATGGAGACAGTGAGATGGGGGACAGAGGGTCTCCCAAAGAGGGTGGACTGCTAGGGGTTGGACTGCTAAAGGGTGGACTGCTAGCGGTTTGACTGCTAAATTATGGACTGCTAGAGGGTGTACTGCTAGCGGTTGGACTGCTAGCGGTTGAACTAGTAGAGGGTGGACTGGTAGTTGGTGGGCTGGTAGTGGGTGGACTGCTAGCAGTTGGACTGCTAGCGGTTGAACTGGTAGTGGGTGAACTGCTAGCAGTTGGACTGCTAGAGGGTGGACTGCTAGACATTGGACTGCTAGAGGGTGAACTGCTAGCAGTTGAACATCTAGAGGGTGGACTGCTAGACATTGGACTGCTTGAGGGTGAACTGCTAGCAGTTGAACATCTAGAGGGTGGACTGCTAGACATTGGACTGCTTGAGGGTGGACTGCTAGAGGTTGGACTGCTAGAGGGTGGGATTTCAAAACGAGGACAAGGGCGCCCAGCGCAGTTCCCAAAATAAATAGAATGTGAGTGATGGCAGCGACCGTCACGCTCCTCATGCACCCTCCACTGGCACACTCGTGGAGAGAGGCTAGGCAGAACGAGAGCCAAGCACTCACAACATTGTTGAATTGGCCTTCCCCCAGCAGTACACCTGAAGCATTTTAGGTCATTATTTTTTGCACTGTTGTTATTTTATTAATTGATTGTTTTCTCCCGATTTCTGTTATGTTGACAGGTCGAGCAAAACCCTGAATCGATGCTCCAAATGTTTTGCAGGTGGGTCCTTACAGTAGTGTGTCTGTGTGTGTTGTGTGTGGTTTTGCAAAATGATGCCCTTGTGCCTCAATTTGCTGTGAGTCTGTCAGTGTACTTTTGAGAGAAGGCTGGCCTTGTGTCTCAAGTGTGAAGGGGATACAGACTCGGTGAAGAGTCTGCACTTCATACTTACTAACTTTGACTAGTAAGATGGAGATTTTCCAATGCAACATTTTCCAATGTTGCATTGGAAAACTTCAGCAAAATGTTAAAACAATACACATTATGTGTATGGCCAAACACAAACATCATAAATAATTGTATATAATCAGTAAAATATCATACATTGAATACATGAACTGTATTTGGATATGATGAAAAACTTGCTTGACGCCTCTGGTATAGAACCTTATACATCCCAGCTGCTATCTCATAGCACATTATCAGTACTATTAAGCTATGGCTACAGCCTGCAGGTTTTAAATTTTTTATTATTATTTTCAAGTATAAAAATCAAAACTTCTAATGATTTATTTTTGTTGGTATCAGAGTTTGCATTATTGCATTATTTAATCTTGATGCCTGGCAGCAAACAAGTTCACACCAGTTTCTTGCCTTTTTGTGATTCTGTCTTTGAAAAAAAGGAGGACACATTTTTTTCCCTGGAACCAGCCATAGGAACCACTCATTTCTGGTTAATAATTGCATTTGCTTGTTAACCAACCGTGTAGAAGAATTCCAATTATTCTCAGAAACTGTCATGGCTGTCATTGCTGCTTAAACACTGCTCTTCTCTTATTCTTCTTCCTTTTCTTCTTCTACTTCTGTAACTCCGGGGCCTAGGCAGTGTTTTCTCTAGCCCACACATAGAGGCACAGCCTTCTCAATTCCTTCCATTGACCTGTAGAAAGCTGAGGACTAATGTTTGTTTGGCCCAACAGATTGACGCGTCCAGTCTGAACGCTCAAAGCCTGTTGGCTCTTACTGCTCCTTCAGGGGAAACCCAGTGACATGAAATGAGGGTCTTCCTAGAACCTAGTAAATGAATACAAGAGGATGGAGTCCTGATGGCACAAGGATTAGCTTGAGGGGGAAAGTATGGCTGTTGATTTTAATCCCATTCATGACTTAATGTGACGTTTGAGATTTCTTCACAGTTCGGTTAGGTCTTCCTTGACTAACCGATTTGTACCCATGAATTTGGAACCCTCTCAAGACACTTTTGACACAACTCAAATGCAATAAGTTAATTTATGGGTTACCATTTTGTCTATTAGGCGGTGACCGACTACAACCATACCCCACCCCTAAAGCTGAGACACAATATTCCAAGCACACTCATACACACACTTATCCTCCCTTCTCCATTATTACACTTTACTTCTTTTCTTAGACATTCAGAAGAAAGAGACAGATGAAGAATGTGCCCCAAAGTCTGCCCCCGGCACCAGCAACAACCAATCAGATGTTTTCTGTAACGAGTCAAGCAGCATCCTCGGCCAATCCCTCATGTCGACGGCTACCCCTTCAGAGGAAGCTCCGCTCAGCGAGACGGGAACCACGTCGCATGCGAGCGAGGGTGAGTCGGAAGTTGCTCAATGAGAATGTCATAGTATTGGGATTAGGTCTGAAATCAGCTTTAACTGATTAAAACCATTACTTGTGCTCGAGTTGGTTTTGGGAAATTCCTCAATTCACAAATAATTTATAAATTTCACTAAAAATAGGTCTTTATATATGACTTCCATTCAACTGAACACTTTTTCTCTATTCTATTCTAACATTTTCATGAAATGTAATAAATCCTTTAAGCTAGCCTAAACCTGCAGTATCTGTTCATTCCTTTGTAATTGCAGAAAGGCAACTTAGGGGTATATTTAGCCTAAACCTACAGTAGTTGTTCAGTCCTTAATATTGCAGAAAGGCAACTAAGGGATTATATTCAGCCTTAAAGGTGCAACGTTTAAGGTTTGGCTGAAATAGTCTTCCAAACTCTACAGTAGGTGTCAGTCCTTGTTATTGTCGAATGGCAATTAAGGGATTCTATTTAGCCTAAACCTAGGGGTTCAGTCCTTGTTATTGTCGAATGGCAACTAAGGGGTTCTATTTAGCCTAAACCTAGGGGTTCAGTGCTTGATATTGTAGAAAGGCATTCCTTCCTGCCAAAGACAGCCAGTGCTATAGAAGCTGCTGGTGCTGCCAGGCTCCTCCTGGATAGATTAGTTCTGGTGGTGGCACAGTTAGAGAGAACGATGTGAACAGGGTCATGTGTTCTGAAGAGCAAGAGTAGAACAACAGGCCTTGCGTTGCCACGGCAGCCTTCATCACTCCAGAGGACAGACCCGGGTTTGTTTTGGCCTCCTGCTTCAAAATGGGTTTGGGCTGGATTGAACAGGAGGGTTTTAAATGGAGCGCAGGGGCAGGGGCGGGAGCCGCTAAATGGCCGCGTGGAACCATGGATCCATTTAAGTCGAGCAGACGGGCCGTGCGCTACCAGGGCATTATACATCACATTAGCCTGCACACCGGCTGCACTCTGACACTTGTGGAGAGAAGTAATGGAGTGAACTTTACTTCTTTAGAGTGTAAAATGTAATGCGGGATGTGCACACCCACTCCTGTTCTCATTTTTAAAACTTTAATGGTCTGTGTTTTGTGTGTGTGTGTGTGTTCGTGAATATAAAACAACACAACATCCCCATAGACCAAGCATTAGCAATACCGCCATATGCCAGCACAGCCACACAATAGCAGACATATTGATATTCCTCTTCTTTCAATGTCGTTTTCTCTTTACTTCCACGTTCCATGTGAGCCTTTGCTTGTTTTATTATTTATTGTGCGTCAGTATTTCTGAGTAATTGCGGACCACGGCGCCACTGCCACCACCAATGTAAACTAGCCCGTAATGAATGACTTCTTTCAAATTGCCCACAGCCAACATTGGTGACTCTTATAGTGATTTCAAGATTAATTGAAAATGTTATTCTAATAAACTCTCCAATTTGAGCTCTATTTCCTGGGCAATCTTTAATCACGTGAACAAACCTTAAGCCTGTTGTG
>OOFG01018734.1:2854-15566 GCA_900323295.1 Molva molva
CCCCCCCCCCCCCTGATTTCCATTCTTCTTCCAAGCTCCAGGTGGTGCCGCTGTTTGGAGACATGCAGATAGAGCTGTCACGTTATATTGAGACCAGCGCCCACTATGAAGAGAACAAGTCAAAGTAAGATCTCCCAGATGCCCTCACACACCTTACTACCACAATCCTCGTATGGAGATATTCAAGATAAGATGAAATGGTAACACTTCACAATAAGGGTGCATTAATTAACCATTAATTAACATTTGTTAATTCAGCTATAACCATTATTATATAGCATTAGCATAGGGGTCAGGGTTAGGGTAAGGGTTGGAGTTGGGGTTAGAGTGAGAGTCAGGGTTAGTGGGTTAGGGTTACCCTATTAAATAAATAATAGTATAAAATAGCACCTTAATTAACATGAACCCCATTAGTGAACATGAAAACCATTAGTAAATGATTACTAGACACATTAGTTAACCATAATATAACTGTTGGCTAATGCATATTACTGCATTAACTAATTTTAAGTTATGGTTAGTTAATGTACCTTTATTGCAAGGTGTTACTGATAAAATTGTATTAATCCCAGGAGTGAATTTCAGGTGTTAAAGCAGCATAATTCCCACTCTACTGAATTGCATTGTTATTGCAATTTATTAAATCTTTTATTCTTTGTTAAAATCTTCTCATTTTGATGTGTCTTTTTTATAATACATCATACATATATTTAATAATAATATAATATAATATAATAGACGTTTCCCAATGCGAATGAATCCCTTTCAATTGAAATTCTTGAACACCAACCCACCAACCCTGTTCTGTCAGGTGGACCTGCACCCAGAGCAGCATCTCCCCGCAGTACAACCTGTGTGAGCAGATGGTGCAGATCCGCGAGGACCACATCCGCTTCATCTCGGAGCTGGCGCGCTACAGCAACAGCGAGGTGGTGACGGGCTCGGGCCTGGACAGCCAGAAGTCGGACGAGGAGTACCGGGAGCTGTTCGACCTGGCTCTCAGGGGCCTCCAGCTGCTCTCCAAGTGGAGCACGCACGTCATGGAAGTGGTGGGTGGAGCCATGAAGCCATGAAGCTGTGTGTGTGTGTGTGTGTGTGTGTGTGTGTGTGTGTGTGTTGTGTTTGAGGGGCGTGACGAGGTGGCTGCAGAGTTATGAAATGCCATTTTGAGAAGAAAGGATGATTTGGAGCCTCAAACATGTGTCGGTAACTCTCAATGCCATAAGAACGCGACAACTGCTGACCAGAATGGCTGCAGCCTTTCAGCTTACGTTTATAGTGTCAGTCTTTCAATCGTGAGTTTGCAGGTTCCCACCCCTCATTGTGGTCTACTGGTGTTACATCTGTCAGCCTGAAAATATGGGAACTAAGTGTGCACATAGGTTGTTGTAGTGAACTCTCTGCTCTGTTGTATTGATGAGTGTGGTCTTTACAAATGTGTATACTTTTGAATGCATTCACCTGGAAATCACTCTCTGCACGATTTGGTTCTTAGTTTAGTTCAGAGAGAAACAGCACAGCAGATTGGAAGTGGGTTACCCCACCTCTGCAGGCTGGGGTTTAACTGAAAGTCAGGAACAAATCCCTAAAGCTTTTTTCAGTCTTAACCAGTACCCCCTTGTTTCTGTCGATCATTCACCATGTTCTCCTCAACACACCCCCAGTACTCGTGGAAGCTGGTCCACCCGACGGATAAGTTCTGCAACAAAGACTGTCCCGGCACCGCTGAGGAGTACGAGCGGGCCACGCGCTACAACTACACCAGCGAGGAGAAGTTTGCCCTGGTGGAGGTCATCGCCATGATCAAGGGCCTGCAGGTAACACATGGAGCCATGGAAACCAAACGATCTCTTGATGTGGATGGAGGAAATAATGATCATGGTGTGTTCTCCACTCTAGATACGTGTGTCCAATGTGTCCTCGCATTGTGTCAACAAAAAAGTGATTTAATTGCGATCGATCGGGATGCCTTACCAGTACTAAACGACTGAATGGTGAACGTGATTGATTTAAAGCAATATTTCACCCACTTGGCATCTTTGCATTAATATACACTTGGCCATCATCGCATCATACAAAGAGGGACTTACCAACATGGTGAGAGCCTCTGTTGAGCACCTCCTGACCTCCCCTTCACTTGCATTGGGCCTACGAGAATCGCTTCAACATGATGACGTGGACTGAGCCCGGTGATGTTGTGTTCAGGTTCTGATGGGCCGCATGGAGTCTGTGTTCAACCAGGCCATCAGGAACACCATCTACGCCGCGCTGCAGGACTTTGCTCAAATGACCCTGCGGGAGCCCCTTCGCCAGGCTGTGCGCAAGAAGAAGAACGTCCTCATCAGGTAAATAAAATCACCCCGGAGAGGTGAATACTGCGAAACATCGGTAATACTTCTGAATTCTTATTGCTGTCCTTTTTTCTTTCTGCTGTGACCCCCTTTATTTCTTGTCTGGGATTGATGAAGTACATCGTATCTTATCTAACTTTGCTCTATGGCAAGCGGCAGGGACAAAAACACTCGGTAGCCCTTGGATAGACGTAGGAGGCAAGATAGTCTAGTGGTCAGGGTGTTTGATTTACAGCTGAAAGATTCTGTGTTTGATCCCCCATGTCTGCAGTCTACCTGTCGGCATCCTTGAGCAAGATGCTCATACCCCTACCTGCTCCTTAATGACATGCATCTCAAATATCATGTGTTGGAAAAGATCTGTTAATAGTGGAGGTAAAGTAGCACTGTTAGTGGCTATCATCCTCCCTTATACTCACTGGTCAGCTGGTCTAGGGCACCCTTAGCCCTTAGGTCTAGGACACCCTTAGCAGGAACACGTAAGGATGGATCAGTCTGTGAATTGTGTTCAAGTCATAGAAAACGTGCACAATAAGCTGATGCCTTTTATTTCTGTGTGGGCGACAGCGTTCTGCAGGCCATCCGCAAGACCATCTGCGACTGGGAGGGGGCGCGTGAGCCCCCCAATGACCCCTGTCTGAGGGGGGAGAAGGACCCTAAAGGAGGGTTCGACATCAAGGTTCCCCGCAGGGCTGTGGGACCCTCCAGCACCCAGGTATGACCCACCACCCCCTTCTTCAACCCCCTTAGATGAAGCTCATCGCCATTATTTGAGTTCCAAGAACCATTAGAAGAACTCTTTGTAAACTAAAAATGTTGTACCTTGCAATTAGTTTTATGCTCTATTTAAATATTTGGTATACTCTATAGTAGGGGTAAGAGTGCAGTGGCTAGAGTGTTTGACTCCCAGCCAAAGGTACTCGGTTCGATTCCCCATGTCCATAGCGTACCTGTATGCCTCCTTAAGCAATATGCCTAATAATCCCGGCCTGCTCCTCAATGACTCCATGTCTCCTGTTCCAAAGCAATGACTAAATATTCATATTAATTCAAACAAAACGGAAATCTTTGAGATTACCACTTTAAAGAGACGGTGTGATGGTCAATAACCTATATTTTATTACAGCCTAGTCTTTTATACACATCCCTGTCCCATCTCCCCAGCTGTACATGGTGCGCACAATGCTGGAGTCCCTCATAGCAGACAAGAGCGGCTCCAAGAAGACTCTGCGCAGCAGCCTGGACGGACCCATCGTGCTCGCCATCGAAGACTTCCACAAGCACTCCTTCTTCTTCACCCACCTGCTCAACTTCAGCGGTAAACAGACCACTGCATGTGCACATACACACACTCAAACACACTCAAACACACACACACACACACACACACACCGCCCCATAGCACGTACAAATCAAGCAACACACAAAATGACTCACTCCAAGCTAAAAAACAATGGGCAAGCTTCGATTCTCGATGGAGAACGCTGTCGTCAACTCGTCAACCCTTTCACTCATAACAAATGATGACATCGTTCTTTGTACATTGATTGTTTTCAATGAACAAAGAAGCGGTTTTGTGAGCGCGTCCTGTGACGCACATTAAGGTGATGCGGACGCCGATGAAACGCGATGACACATTTTCAGCGGCGCTCTTACTTGGCTACTAAACAGATTGCTAGTAAACAAATAGCGGCGGTGATTGAGCCTGACCCTGACTCCCGGTGCTCTGCTGTCTCGCTGCGCAGAGGCCCTGCAGCACTGCTGCGACCTGTCCCAGCTGTGGTTCCGGGAGTTCTTCCTGGAGCTGACCATGGGCCGCAGGATCCAGTTCCCCATCGAGATGTCCATGCCCTGGATCCTCACCGACCACATCCTGGAGACCAAGGAGCCCTCCATGATGGAGTAAGGCATCCATACGCTGATATCAATGGGGTTATTGTATTGTGATGAAAACCTTTGTGAAGCTTTATTTAAGTCTCGTTAAGATTATGAATGTCTTCTTTTCAAGAGCAACCTGGCCAACAAAAATGCATTAAAAAAAAAAAAAAAATTAAGATTACAGACAATGACAGCATGAAAATATCAATAAACATTCAGTCAGTTAAAATTCAAGTGTGATTATGACTGGACAAAAGTGCTTCTGTACCTGCACATATGCTCATTGCTAAGAATGACGTAACATTGTATTGTATACACTGATAACCAGAGATGTTGTGTCTGCTGCAGATACGTGCTGTACCCACTAGACCTGTACAACGACAGCGGTTATTACGCTCTGACAAAGTTCAAGAAGCAGTTCCTTTATGATGAAATTGAGGCTGAGGTAAGGACTCGTGTCATCTACATTTAAATTTCTGATAATGTACGATAGGATGATAAAACAAATGTAATTCCAACTGACGTTTGTGTTTACCTTCGACAGCCTCATAAATGTTTTCATCCGTGTTTTCAGGTCAACCTTTGCTTCGATCAGTTTGTCTACAAGTTAGCCGATCAGATTTTCGCCTATTACAAAGCGATGGCGGGAAGGTAAGAGGACCGCGTGTACTACGTTTGATTTAAACACAGCCGTGATTCCATATTCCATATTAATAAAAAATCGACCCTCTAAACGCTTTTCTTTCTTCTGTCTTCCTCAGCGTTCTGCTAGACAAGCGTTTCCGAGCCGAGTGTAAAAACTATGGCGTGATCATCCCCTACCCGCCGTCCAACCGCTACGAGACACTGCTCAAACAGAGACACGTGCAGGTACTGAGGGGACAGGTCCATCTTGGATAGCTTTTCTCATTAGAAGTATTGATCTGTTATCTATATTGATCTGTTCACGCTACATATACAGCGTGCAGGATAGCAGTGTTGTGATAAGGGGGTTGATTCCCAGCCGAAAGGAACTGGGTTTGATCCCCGATGTCCGCAGTCTTAACCTGTAGCTGTCCTTGGGAAAAGATGCCCTAACCCCTACCTGCTCCTCATTGAACTGTACGGTACTACACTGTAAATAATTGAGTGGCAATTATAATATAAATATTCTGCATTTAATTATTATGGGTATTTGACTTCGTTATTATATTTGCTGGGCTAACTGGTTTAAGCCGTGAACATTTTGACAAACTCATCAAAAAGATATTATAGTTGAAATATCAAATTAGGAAAATATGAGTAGGAATGCGAAGTGGAGCTTAGCAGAGCTGCTTCATCGTTGTTGAGTTCGTCTTTCTGACCTTGTTGGTCTCGGTTCTGTGGTACAGCTGCTGGGTCGCTCCATCGACCTGAACCGCCTGATCACACAGAGGATCTCCGCAGCCATGTACAAGTCGCTGGACCAGGCCATCAGCCGCTTCGAGAGCGAGGACCTCACCTCCATCGTGGTGAGGAAGCTCTGCAGGGACAAATTGCACGATGTCTTCATGCTCATGCGAACACCGCACACAAAAAAACCCTCAACCAAACCACGGGTTACTTTGTCACTGCTGTTTGGAACCGTTTGGAAAAAACATTCATAAATCCTGAATGGTTCTTCCTTGTGGTCTTAAATAGCCATTGGTGAACTCTTTACTGTCACCTAGCACACATGGTGTAATTTAATATGTAGATTAAACTAGCTTCTTTAAGAAGGTGTATACTATGGGCGGGTTTGCTAAAACGAAGGTCATTTTTTAAAGAGTCGCAAAAAGAGATTTAAAGAGATGCTCACAAACGACATTAAATGACATGTACATACATTCATTCAATGTCTAAAGTGACTTTGGATAAAAGTGTCGCCTAAATGACTAAATCCTAATGAAATGAGTTATTATAACCTTTAAATGATTCATGAAATTCCGTCCGTGTGCAGGAGTTGGAGTGGCTGCTTGAGATCAACCGGCTGACCCACCGGCTGCTCTCCAAGCACCTGACGCTGGACAGCTTCGACGCCATGTTCCGTGAGGCCAACCACAATGTGTCAGCGCCCTACGGCCGCATCACGCTCCACGTCTTCTGGGAGCTCAACTTCGACTTCCTGCCCAACTACTGCTACAACGGCTCCACCAACCGGTGCGTTGGTTCGCGGTTTCCAAGCGCATGATGTTTTTTAAATAGGTAGCAGTTGTCTTCATGTTTTTATAGTGCGCTGATTTTTTTATACTATTCTGTTTTTACCCAGCTTTGTGCGCACAGCGATACCCTTCACCCAGGAGCCACAGAGAGACAAACCAGCCAATGTGCAGCCTTACTACCTGTATGGATCTAAGGTAAGGGCAAAAGTTAGCAGTTCAGTTCTGCTGTCACAGTCTAACCACCCTACGGGATTACTTACTGCAATCAGCCCTAAATGATGAAACGTATTAAGCACCGCCATTTTTTTATTCTGATATTAATACATTTTTCCTTCTCTCCCCCCACCCAGCCCCTGAACATTGCCTACTCCCACATATACAGCTCCTACAGGAACTTTGTCGGCCCCCCTCACTTCAAGACCATCTGCCGTCTCCTTGGTTACCAAGGCATCGCCGTGGTGATGGAAGAGCTGCTGAAGATTGTCAAGAGCCTGGTACGTTTAGTTATGTCCTTTTTGATTGGTCATTCAATGCTCTGATTGGTTATCCTCCTCCAGTTTAATGTTCTGATTGGACATTCTCCTTACTGTTTAGTGTTCTGATTGGACATTCTCCTTACTGTTTAATGTTCTGATTGGTCATTCTCCTTCCTGTTTGGCAGCTGCAAGGCACCATCTTGCAGTACGTAAAGACACTGATAGAAGTCATGCCCAAGATATGCCGTCTGCCTCGCCACGAGTACGGCTCCCCAGGTGAGCATAGAATGACCCCACAAACAAACCCCAGCTGCCATAGGTTTTTTTTTGTCAGGAAGATTGGTATTTGAAGTACCTATTCTTTTTACTACCTTTTTGTTTTGGCAAGGTATGGATCAACAGATCTCCATCAGGTTTAACCCTGACAAGAGTCCTTGTTGTTGGGACACAACACTATAAACGCATCTTAAAGAACAAAAAGCTTGACGGCTTGGCCCCACCAAAAGCGTGGTCACCTTTTTGACAACGCGAGGCAACGCCCCGCACTCTCTCTAGTGGCTGCTTGTGGGAGTTTACCACTTTGTCGATGGAAGTGCTTAAAACCAGGAAATGAAATTCACCATGAGTCGGTATGGTCCGCCAGTACTCACTGAACGTCGATTGTCCAATCGCATGCAAGACGCGCTCATTTGCATAAAGTCAACTGAAGTTCAACTTTTGTCCCGCCCCTTCAACGCGCCGCGATCCCCCGCCCGCGCGCTAGCCTTCCCACAATCCCTTGCCCCATTCACGCACGTGTCCAGCACACGTCCAATACAAAGTGAATGGGAGGCGAGTGCCACACTCGAGGCCACGCGATTGGTGGGGCCGAGCCGTGAGGCTTCAAACTACTTGTACAAATATTTTTTGGGTTACATTTTTATTATTCACAAATATGTGAGAATTGAATTAGGAATCGAATACTCTCATCTACATCTTATAAGCGCACGCCTCATTCTGTCTATGAGGTATAAACCTGTCTACCCGCCTCTGTGGTCCAGTCATTCTGCAGATTAAAAGGCAGTCAGGTTAGGTAATCTGTAGATTACCTGTGTGTTCTTTACACCATGTGCTCTAGCTGCTTTACTGTGATCTGTGAACCTGGTCCTAGCATTCCCTCGAATCATGGTCAGAATGTGGGTCAGGGCGTCTGATTGGACATTAATATAGAACACATGTTTTATATACATATAACATGTGTGTAATCAAGGCAAATTCAAAGTCAAGGCAAAAACACTTCTTTGCTGGCTTACGTTAGCAACAGGTTGGTTTAAATGGAGAAAACTCCCCCAAGCATTGTATATATTGTATTACCATTTTTGCCTTGGATTGTTTAAAAATGTTATACCTATGTATGCTTTTAAACTCCCGACACATTTTCAAAACAAAAAAGAAACACATATGAAGACAATATTTGAACAACCTCACACAGATTGTGGTCATGTCATCCCAGTACTTACGTAAGGGCAAGCCGATCATGATAAGCTAAATAAACCCAGACAGGGTTCATTTCACGATAATGACCGGCTCACTGTACATTATCTTGCTTATTTCATGGCTACATACTAAAGAAATCAATAATTTGACGCAAAATACAACAATACAAAAAATATTTTATTGCTTCTGCTTTAAAAGAAAAGTCGTACAGTAGATTCCACTGTCGGAAATAGCGTCCAAGCAACCGTCTGTTATTTGCGGCAGCGTTCTGGTAATCAGATATAAAAGGCGGCTGAATCAAAAGATGTGTAATAAACAGCGATATAAGCCGGGTTGTTATATCATGATACGAAAGTACATTTAATTAATCTGCAGTATAAAGAAATCTTTAGATTCAGTGCAGATCCCATACACAACTATCTGGTTCCTCGCTGTTCAGGAATCCTGGAGTTCTTCCACCACCAACTCAAAGACATCATCGAGTATGCTGAGCTTAAGACGGACGTCTTCCAGAGCCTGCGGGAAGTGGGGAACGCCATCCTCTTCTGCCTGCTCATCGAACAAGCTCTGGTCAGCCACGGTTCTATCTGTCGCTCCATCAATCTCTCTATCTTTCTATCATCTATTCTGTTGCTCTGGTCAGCCAGTTTATCTCTTTTTATATATAGCTATCATCTGTCTATCTCTCTATTTATATCATCTGTTTATCGATATTCTATCTAGTATCTGTCTCTCTATTTCTATCTGTCAACCATCTATTTATCTATCTATCACCTGTCTATCTCTCTTTATTTCTATCTATATATCTTTTTTTCGGTCTGTCATCTGTCACCTCTCTATTTATGTATAGCATTGTTTTTCTTTTTTTTTTACTTTACCGTACATTTCTGCCCCTATTTCATTTATAAAGTTAAACTTACTGTATAGCATTTTATGTTGCTTTATTTTGATTGGTCCTATCATAGGAGAGGCTGCCATTGGGCAGCTTTCTGATTATTTATGATTGCGTGCATGGACAAGGCCTGTGTGTTGGATAACATTTCTAAAATGGCAAATTATTGTTGCTTACGGAAGCCCTGATCAGGTTGGCCTTGTACCTGTATATTTAAATGTATTTTATTCTGAAATGCAACTCTATCTTTCATTACATGCTGGCAACTACCGCAGGTGGTAAGAATTTAGGTTTTGTCGTTTGTAACAAAATAACACAACTCCTTCGTTTTTATTTTATCTTATCTTGTGGTTTGGTTTGCCATTTTCCTTCCTCAATCTTGACTTCCTTTTTTGATTTTGGCACACAATGTTCACTTTCAAACCACCATGGAAGCAAAAGGAACAAATATATACATACATGGCTTTGGTGCCAGTAATGAGAACAAAGATATGAACCTAATATACAATATTATCAAATAATCAAAATAAACAAAGTAAGGTGGATTAAGTACGAGACCCTTCATTCTTAGGCTTCCATGGCAAAAAGCAATGGTAAAGGAATGGTTGGTTTATCGATTCTCACCTTTGCTTAACTTAATCATTTTGTGCTTCCATTTTGGGTGCCTGTATTGCCTGCTCCACTTAAAAAACTAATCAAACATCACTTTCTCTATCACTTCTGGTGAATGCATGCACAATGCATACATGAAGGTGTGTGCGTGTGTGTGTGTGTGTGTGTATAAGAGAGTGTATGCGCATGCTGAATGAATCGCTGTTTGTATTTCATTCATCATTGCATGGCCTTCAACATTTAATCATAGTTATTTTCTCGTAGTTAAGTCCAGTATTTGGGTTTATCTACAAATTGTTCCTTCTCTTATGTGCATTCATAACTAACCCCCACATGACCTCTTACGGGCGTAGAGAATAACACACACATTGATTCACACGCTACAGAGAACTAGCAATAGTTCTGCATCTCTGAGTTAAGCTCACCTCTTGACCCAGTGCATCACATGATTAACCAGAAGTAACTTGTTCACACTGACACACACCATGGTCAATAATAGCATATTAAATAGTATATTAAAACCATCCATACTGCTGAAGGACCCATTGTGGACACTGTTAAACCCCTTAGTGCTGTCAAGTGAGTGACAAACTGGAGTTGTAACATGACCAACACTGTCTTGTGATAGGCTCACAGACACTTCATTCATTCACATATTTACTCCACTTCCATGAAAAGGTAGACTTGGGGTGGAGTGGGCGTGTCCCTTTTGAAACCATAAATATAGAATCGACATTTTTTTGAACACAGCTCTCTCTGTTGGAATGATTGGTTGATTAGTGAACGAAGATACAGCATGAGATTTCCCCCCCGACTACCATGCATGCTCCGTCCGTCGGCACGGGTGAAACTCGATTGTTAAAAATGACCCACTCTTTGTGTGTGTGCGTGTGTGTGTTCTTGCACTTGTTTTTATTTGATCCCCAGTCCCAGGAGGAAGTGTGCGACCTGCTTCACGCTGCCCCCTTCCAGAACATTCTGCCCAGGGTCTATATCAAAGGTATTTAAAGGGTTTGCAAAAATACCAATTAAAGGATGAAACCAGGGATTAACCAGGTTCCGCTAAATGCTGTAATGGAAGTTATTGGCTAGGAGTACCTCTGAAGAGCTGAGGTTGATGGTCAATGGGTGTGTGCGTGTGTACTTCCTGCAGAGGGCGAGCGTCTGGAAGTGAGGATGAAGAGGTTGGAAGCCAAGTACGCTCCTCTTCATCTTGTTCCTCTAATTGAGAGGTTGGGAACCCCGCAGGTGAGCTTCTGTACTCAGCTAGTTTTCTCTGTTCAAAGAAAGGTTTTTTTGCGGTGGCGATAACTGCAAAGCCAGCAGCAGTCGTACATGATTATATTCTTCAAAGGGATCGACTGTACCTTTAAGTTCAAGGGAACGTTCAACATGAGTAAATACTTATAGAAGTTTTTATTATTATTACTTTTTATTATTATAATTGTATTATATTAAAGGTGCTGTAGGTAAGATAAAGAGACATAATTTGAGTGTAATTTGTTAGAAATGGCATAGTCATCCATCAGCTATTAATGAGTGAAATGCGCTGTGAGAATATCGGTTTCGAATTGACTGCGCCTGCCTCTGTATCAGCCAATTCAAATCTTTGACAGCTCCCAGCCAATTTCTGACCAATCGGGGCATCTCTTCCCTGATTAGTCATTGTTTTTTTCCCCCACATTTTACCCAATGGTGAGGCTTTGTTTGTTTGTTTATTGTGTTGTTTCCTTCATCCACAGCAAATCGCCATTGCTCGCGAGGGTGACCTGCTGACCAAAGAGCGTCTGTGCTGCGGCCTGTCCATGTTCGAGGTCATCCTGACGCGCATCCGCAGCTTCCTGCAGGACGCCGTTTGGCGCGGCCCACCGCCCACCAACGGCGTGATGCACGTGGACGAGTGCATGGAGTTCCACCGCCTGTGGAGCGCCATGCAGTTTGTCTACTGCATCCCCGTGGGCACGCATGAGTTCACGGCAGAGTAAGTGTGTGTGTGTGTGTGTGTGTGCGTGTGTGTGGGTGCGTAAGGGAGTATGTGTGAGTGTGTTGTGTGTCTGAGGGTGTCTGTGTGGGCTTGTGTGTGTGTCTGTGTGATCGTGCACGTTTGTGTGTGTGTGTGTGATCGTGCACATGCATGTGTGCGTGTGTGTGAGTGATCGTGCACATGCATGTGTGCGTGTGTGTGAGTGATCGTGCACATGCGTGTATGTGTGTGTGCATCACAGTGCATTACAACATTTCTTCCGGTCTCCTCCCTCCCTTCCATTGTTAATTTTTCCCTTGTTTATTCCTTCTCTCTTCTCTCTCCTCTCTTCCCTGTGACCTTCCAGGCAGTGCTTCGGGGACGGGCTGAACTGGGCCGGATGCTCCATCATCGTGCTGCTGGGACAGCAGCGTCGCTTCGACCTCTTCGACTTCTGCTACCACCTGCTCAAGGTGCAAAGGCAGGACGGCAAGGACGAGATCATCAAAAACGTGGTGAGTGTTCTACTGTGTTCATTGTCCCACACACACACACACACGCTCCCACACTCCCACACACACACACACTCACACATACACTCACACATACACAAACACTGACACTCCAACAGACTCACACAGACAGACAGGGCCACACACACACACACACACACACTCCTGGACCAGGTAGAAAGCTGAGAATGTCTAAAATATGTATTTCTTAATGAAAGAAAACACAACCGCATGATTTCGTTTTCTTTGAAAAACAATATTGTCAACGCCTTTCTGTAGTCCTGACCTAAACGGTTCCTTGCTTCCTCGCATGGTTCACAGCCGCTGAAGAAGATGGCAGACCGCATCAGGAAGTACCAGATCCTCAACAATGAGATCTTCGCCATCCTCAAC
>OOFG01018743.1:9623-23338 GCA_900323295.1 Molva molva
GAGCCCCCCCCCCCACACACACACACACACATTTTTAATATCTGGTCTGGGAAAAATTTATATATAAAAAAAGAGATACTAAATGTGTCCTTGGAGTGAAGAATGTGGTTTTCAGATGCTTCTCTAGTTGTGTAATGGTATGCACAGGAGCGTTTTATCTCTTCCCGAACCACAGACCCGGGACACTGCTTTTTAAAATGAACCTCCCACCTCAATCAATGAGTTAATTAACATGGCCTACACTTGCAGCGAGGAGTGTTGACAAAACTTCACATCAATCTTGACTTTCAGTCCCGTTATCATGTGGAATGGATACAGTTCTCAAGGTCATCCTAATCAGACGGCCGATTTAAATTGGAGTTCTGCCAACAGGGCTTTACAGAAACTGAAGCAAAAAAAGCTTTGGTTAAGATGGTAATTTCAATAATAACAGAAAGTAGGTAAAAAAAGGGTCATAAAAAACAAAACACCAAATCACTCCCACCTTCAGTGGCATTTGGTCAAGTCCTATTGTCACCTTCCAAATCTGCCTCCTCGATTACATTTGCTTCCACACCTTTGCCCCACCTATACGTAACAGACCTCCTGAATTAAAACGCCCTCTCCAGGAAAAATCATTCCCCTGACACTGGTGGCTTGTTATCCCTAGCAAGTATTTTTTTGTAAAAACCCTTTTCAGAAAGGGGCTTCTTTCAGGATATTATTATGACAATGATTATTGGTATTATGTAACAGCGGGTGCCTGCGAGTTATTTTTAGCTACAAAAAGTGTGTTACTTATTATTTAATATTTTTAACGGTAACCGGTAATGGAGTGAATGGTGTCGACGTGTCATCTTTTCATATGCCCTCACTAATGGAGACCTTGTACAGCCTTTGGAGGAGAAGAGTATAAAGGGATCAACAACCAATCAATAAGAAGTTCTTCGCCCTCTACGTTTCTTTCTTGCACAAACCTGGGCTGTCCTCCTGGCTGTCCTCTCAGATGCTGCTGCTGTCTAGGCTCACGACTATCCCCGTTGCATTCTGAGAATGCATTTTTTTACAACACAATTTAAGGACAAATATGTCCAGTAAGAAAGAGACCGTGCACAATCACCATTCTCGCAATCGGGAAGAAGTATGTTGCAGCAACACTGGACTACAATTAGATCTTATTGCAGAGTTTGCAGGGAGAAAGGGCTGAAGAAGAATCTGTTGATATTATTTAGCTTCTCACGTGGCCCAAAACACAACTAATAGGACAGTGTGGTGGCTAGGAGGGGGTCGCCTGCCAACCGGGTTCTGACCATCATGATTAGTTTGGGGAATTCATCTTTGATTTCAGTGACTTACCTCTCAGCATCCATTGAACTGCCGCTCCTGGTCTACCGTCCACCTACAGCTCTCAGCGTCACTGCTGGATTCAAAGACAAACTCTGTAGAACATGCAAGAGTTCAAACAGCTCTACTTGGAAGTTGCCTTTACCTTTCAGGAGGGGGTGTTCAATCCATGGAGTCATCAGGACCACCAGCGGACCCAGAGGACACATGATCAAACACCCAGTTATAAACTGAGCCCAGGAGGGTCAATGTGGCAGAAGAAAGTGAACCAATTGAAACTGCTATTCTTATGAGAACGCTGACATTGTCTTTTAGTGTACACATAGGCATATCTATGTGCCTACAGAAGTTGGAAGGCTACAATTTATTCCAAGCTAGATTTGTCCCTCTTGTGTGGCCATTGAAGAAAGGGCTATTTTTAATAGTGGCTTGTTAAAAACTAGCTTGTTTACGATAACGTAAGCCTAGCCTAGTTGCTAATCCTGGTATTATCTTCAGTCTCCCGGAAAAAAACATATTCCCAGACACTTTGACATGCTTCTGAATTCGGACTGCTTCTGTTTTGACACATACATCTTTGCAATTAACATTTTTTAAGAACACTGTAAGGTGTTCTTAAATGCTTTTTTTGTACATTATCATACTGTCCCGGCTGATGTATAAAAGACTTGGCTCTCCAACTGATGGTGTAAAAAGGATTGAATGAACTTGTCTCCTTTTAAACAATACCGTGTCCAATAAATAATTGCATTGCTCTTACTCTTTATTCGTTCACGAGGGTCAAAGCCGACTTTTTAAAGTTGGACCGTTAAAAAAAATGCCCCATTCAAATAAACACGGATTAACGGACGGAACTGGAGTTGGTTCTGTAACCCCATTCGTTTTTTTTTAAATTATTAATCATGCAAATAAAAAACAATATATACACAAGCATAACTATTAATATATATGCATATACCACAAACAAACAGCACCAGTACGCTAATTAGTCTCAAACGGGGAGCGAGTCCGACGTAAGACGTCATTCAACAGCGCATTGTGTAAGTTACGTAGTTAGTTTACAAAGTGTCTTCTGTTGGTATATAGGCTAACTAATGTCAAACCTACATAAATACTTTACTAACATCTGTCATTTACACACAACTTCCCCGAAACGGCAGAAAGTAACTCAGCTCCAAGGTAAACAACCGTTTTGTCGTTATCACGACAAAATTGGCACAAAAGATATAGGGCTTGTACATGAGAAGGCATCATGAAGGGTGTTTTGTTGGCGATACTCTGCCAATTTGAGAGTACTGAAGAGAGTTGTATTAATGTGAAATCCTAAATAATTCTAAATATACGGTATCCTAGACCAGTGTTGGGCAGTAGCTTCGCTACAAGTAGTGACATTACTGGTTTAACTACATTTCTCAGTAGTGTGGTGGTTACGTCGCTGTTTTCTAAATCAAATAGCTTTTCAGTAGCTAAGCTCTTTTATTGATCAAGTAGCGCGGTAGCATCCACACAAGCTACATTTCCCGAGCATTTCTGAGGCTCAAGCATAGCGGAGCTTTCTGCTGCAGTCTGAAATAAATCTAAGAATCAGTACCCCCATACACGGACGATAAACATAGACGTTAGGTGTTCTATGTCGATGGTAGCTGAAGGAAGCACTTCCGTATGACGGTGACATCACGTACTATCAATCAATCTGGCCTAAAACGACCATAGACACACGCACACACACAGACAGACAGACCAGACACACAAAGTTGATGGAAAGATGGCAGAGGGAACTGAACAGTTTTTGTTACCAAGTGAACTTGCTTCGCTTATGATAGATATTTTTAATCCTGTAAACACCTGTCAATCCGGCATGGCTCAATCTGGCGTGTGGTGCGAGTTGAGCACTCAGGTTATTGTTTAATAAATTGTGTAATAAACAATTTAACTGACATTTTTTACCTGCGTATCCGTTTGACTGACAGGTATATTGATCACTGGTTTAAAAATAAAAAAAGTAGCTTCTGATGTAGTAAACTACTTTTGCCACGTTTTTGTAGCTTAGCTTGCTACATTTCTCTGGGGGGTAGGTTAGCTTCTGTTTAGTGAAGCTTAATTTAATGAACAGTAACTGGTAGCTTAGTGCCCTACTTTCCAAGTAGCTTGCCCAACACTTTCCTAGACTAATCAAAACTTTGTTTTACCACGTCTCGCATGAGAAACACTGGCAGTTTCAAACATAATCTCACCCCATATTGACAAATAATTGAATTACTAAACAATGACCAAAACACTATTACTACCATCAACATTAGCTCCTATACTTTCGAAATGGAGGTGATGTGAAAACCATTTTATTATTCATAATCTCATTTGTCAATTATACTTTTATCTTTGCATTATATCTTATTAACTGTACACACATTCATGAATTAAATTTGCTTCCCTTTGGTACATATAGTTTTGCAACAACAAAGTATAATAATATATCAGTAAGAACAAACGTTTAGTAGTGGTAACACTCATCGCATTCACCTGTTCTCTAAATCATGATGGCAAGGTAAAACATATAAAATCAAACATAGTATTACCTTGTGCCCTATCAGCCAGGTGCAAGTACCGTTAATATAAATTAGATTTAGGCTATTTTATAAAAAAAATTATCGTTTAAACCTAATATTTTAGAGACCGGTTCTGCTCCGTGTTCGCCTCCTTTCACATCTCCGTATGCCGTGTAAATTACAGAAGTAACAGTATGATTTCAAAATAAAAGTCCTTAACCTATCTTGTTGCAGCCATAGACTATCAAAAATATTGTGGCGAGCAGCACGGGAATGACCAGACAGGAGCCAAGGTCCAAAGGAGTTTTGCATCTCTCGTGCCCCATTCACCGCACAACCCCGAGAGTTGCCTTTATTTAAACACACCACATACACCTGAAACACACGTCACATACCCCACACCCACAACTGCCCTGGTGGCAGTGCCGCTTCCCCCGACCCTCCCAGGATCCCTTGCGGCATTTGGACAAGGCGACTACGGCCTTGATCGCCACAATATGGATGTAGCGTCCGTGACATCACCCATTTGTTTAAACACAACTTCAATGAAGCCATAGGCTCTGGTCAAATAATCTTTTTTGCTAAGGAAGGTTCCAAGTTGGGTTGAAATGACCCGAAAGCATTAAGTGGCAGCCATGATAAGAGATAATCAAAGGCTGCAGTCGAATAATCAAATAAATTACGTCCTTTGTCCTTTCCTTACCTTTTTTCCTTGACCTCCTTGACCTGGAAAACGTCATGAGTTCAAGGAAAGATGTAAAGGAGAATTCATAAGGACCTAGGAAAAGGCCACCGCGGTGCTAAGAGAATCTTACAGCTACGTCATACGACGGCAGATGTTATGGACGGGGGCTCACCGTGGTGAAACTACAATGTTTCGAAGATGGACTACTATCTAGATACTTTGCCCTGTGCGTACTAGACGTACTGTTTCACGCAGGCTATATAAATGTGGACAACGCAGGGAAAAATTAGACTTTATTACTATGGTTGGAATTTAAATTAAAAAAGGAATATAGGCTACAAGTCACAAAAGGGAAACAAAATAGTTGTCACATTGATAATGGTTGCTCACGCTCACACTCCTGTCCACTCATATTTATGGACATAGATCACAATTTGTATGATTGTATGAAAATAATTGTTGGTCGTTGAACGTTTGTTTTCGTGAATGGACGAATTGTGCATCATTTTAAAGGTTCCTGTCGCAAGGAATTGAGGGACGGCATTATCTCCTTTCCTTTCGTAAAGGATGGTCCACCTATGCTAAAGAAGATAAGAAAGGAAGCATTGAAGCACCTTTATTTTGCATTAAGGAAATTCGAACAGCTCCTATCATGGCTGCCACTTCCGGGTCATTTCAGTCAGTTAGGAACCTTCCTAAGCGGAAAAGACTATCCTTGAAATTCTTGAAATTCTAGAATGCCAACATTCTTCCAAGTCTAAAACGACACGTTGAACATGAAACCAAACCAGAACAAGTTTCCTTCCCTTTGTGGCTGCCCTTTACTTCTCTTTATTTGATCGGCCAAGCTTCAACCCTAGATATGTCTGCGCTTAATTTGTACACATACATGTCTGTTGAGTGTACTTGTTGTGAATTCCTTAGGACTGTAAGCACTGTGCTGTGTTGTTCTCCATAATGAGTGCCATCGGTTCCGCAAGGTTGGACGTTTAGAGACCCTACTACACAAGAGATTGTGTAGCAGGGGTACACTCCAATACCAGTTGACAGTGGCATGTACAAATGATCCTGCCAGAGTTAGGCCTGAATCAGGACAGCTGTAATGGCTGTTTTATAAGTCATAGCTTGCTTATATATTTCATAGAGAGCCCTGCCTTCAATATGATCCAACAATATTTCTGCTTGGGTATAGAAGCTGCAGCTGTGTCCTCTTTTAATGAATCCAATTATTTAATCTACTTCAGCCACAAAAAGATTACTTTAAAGATGATTATGTAAAGGTATGTTGCACCCAGCCTATCCTTGAGAGCAATCAAGCCTCCTCTTGTAAATCCCTCTCCAGGGGTAACCTTGATTAAGCCTTAATTGCACACCCAGAGGGTTTCAATACCCATACCCATGATTTAGTATGTCCAGTGTATTTGCAGTGTATTTGTTTTGTTATGACCAGTGTGTACAAACAGGAGGACATGATGTCTTATCGACATCAGGAAATAGCAACAGCAACAGGAAATAGCAACAAGAAAGAGATTCACAAGCATGAACAATGTACATGATGTCCATTGATTATATAAGAAATTTGTTTTTGCTTTAATTTGGCCTTGAACGCCAGCATCTGTCAGCATACACATGTCTCATATAAGTCTATGAACTCTTTGGTAACATATTCATCTCAGTATTGCATCCTTTTCACAGCTACAATGCTACAGTCTTATGAATTGAGACAGATGATAAAAACAGAAAAGATAGAAACTAAAGGAAGAGCATCAATTACATTAAATACGCAAAGCATAACTATGACGCACGCCATGGCTTTTTGTTTTTTACAGTGCCATTTCAGTTTTCACATTAAGTATTCCTCAGCAGTAAAAGAGAGGGAGAAACAAATGCCATCAGGTATTTAGGCTTCACAGCCGTGCAGTCACTACCCAGGCGATATAATGCCCTTTATGGGTGATACTGCGGCAGGGGGTGAAGGCAGAGCGTTTATGTACTGCTCCATTAAAGTGCAGAAGCCTGGGTGTGTGTTCTTTTTTTCCCAGAGTTTAATACGATGCATTGGCCGTAAATATCCGTGCAAGATGGTAACGTCTGCAGCTTAATGGAGGGTGCAGGTCGCCAAGGAGTGCTTTTAGCACATAACTGACAAGCAGTAGAGAGCTTAATGCACTGAAGTCCCTTCTTAAGTCAAGTGTCCGGAAGAGGTTCCTAGGTTTGGCCTCCTGGATCATCGGTGGTGGCATGTGAAATAACAGCGAGCCACTAGTGTTTGGTCATGACGGCAGGCAGAGATGGAGGTCTAGTTCCCTCTCTGGATGTTTTCCCCTCTTTTCAGTGAGTAGCTTGGGCTTAATGAGCCATGCAAGGTAATTAACTGCAACAGAAGCCTCCGCCTGCACTCCTCTCCTCTTCCTCTTTTCCACTCCACTTCCGTCTCTCCTCTCCTTTACACTCCTCTCCTCTCTTTTCCATTCCTCCACCTGTCTGCTCCTCTTCTCTCCTCCCCTGCTCTCCTTACCACTTCAATCTGTTCCTCCTTTCCCTTTCTTTCCCTTCCTCCTTTCTCCTCTCCTCTGTTCTTTTCTCTTCTATCCTGCCCCGATTATTTTTTTTCCTGTTCTTTTCCTCCTCTTCCTTCTCTTTCCTCAAGCTTTCTTTTGCTCTCCTAACATTTATGTTCACTGTTGATCGTCTCTCTCTTTCTTTGTCAAGAAAGCACGTCCAGCGGTCCAGTCTGAATAAGCACAGTACACATAAACAACATGATAGCTCATGAGAGATTTTGACAGACAAGCAGACAGAACGTCAAGTGTTACAGACAAACACGTGCGTATAGGGAAGGCGAGGCTCATATTACCAGTAATTAACTGTGGAATACAGCCAATATCTCGATCCCACCGGAGACAAAGACAAGGTGAAGTACAATACATGATGAAACTTGAGGCAATCTGACCACCAGCAAGTGAAAATGTTATGCCCATCTGGGAGACATTGATAAAATGATTCATAGATTTTGTTTTTGATTATAAGTTGGAACCTTGTTGAAGGGTAATTGAAAGTTTTTTTAATTGGTTTGCCATGGCACACAAATAATAACGATGAACCCATTCCTAAAGAGTTATAACATATTTGAACACTTTGATGACATTTGAAAGGCAACTATTCAAACAAGGTTATCCATCATTATATTTAATTGCTCCTACATCCCTCTTAGCATTGTACATGTTTATGTTTTATATGTTTTTAAGTAAAGTATCGGTAGCATGTCATAGCACATAATTAGTAGCTTGTATTCATTTTATAATTATTACATGTTGCTTGCAGCAGCCATTCATTGCACGCTGCACACACAGTTCACCACACAGCCACGCACTGGGTAGTTATTTTGAGGGCCCAGAGGGTTCATATTAAAGATCTCCCGCAAGCCCAGGGTATAAACTAGGATGTGGATGGAAGACACTGAAGACACTGGAGACACTGAATAAGAAAACCCCTGCGACAAACTCAAAGCACCAGTCCATTCTCGCAGATGGGTGCAAAGGTAAAAAAAGGTAAGGTGAAGGTGGGTGATGGATGCGAAGGTAAATGTTAAATGAAATACAAACTGTTGGTGATCTTATGTCCTTATGTTATTCCTCACCGCGGAGTCAGAACTGCGTAAAGTATAACATAAAAATAAAAGAGGATGGTACTTGAAGGTGCGATGGCTGGGTTAGAGGTGCTGGAAGTCCACCCAGGCTTAGATTGCTGATCCACAGTAAGCTGGCGGCCAGGGCCCAGTCTGGCGTTGCGTCTCCTCGCTCCTGTCTCCTATTGATCCCACGGCTCCGTAACGAGTTCCTCTCACGCCGCAGGGGATTTCTGTCTGGCCAATGCGCACCGCTGTCTGTCTTCTCCCGATGAATGAGTGAGTGAGTGTTCATCTCTCCACGGGCCATTAGCGTATGTTTCATGATTGGGTTTGTTCTCCCAATTCTCTCTGTTTGGATAGGATAAGATGTTCACATAGATTGCTGGGGAAAACATAGGGGAAACTAAAGACACCCCATGCCCCTCAGGCTGGCAGGTCTGGACTTGCATACAGCAGCATTGTGTAAGGCCATCCAATAGCTTGTTAACAACTGGCTTAAAATGGGGGGAACCATGGGAAGATGCATATAAACATAGCTCTATACTGACAACAAGAGTTGCATACTTACTAACGTCAGCATGGCTTAAGTCCCAGTCTCCCTGCTTTTTTTTGGGCGAGAGAAAAACAGCATTGGTCTAGGGGAAAGAGTGTAATTGATGTGCTGCCAGCGGCTGTGGCCCTAGTGCCGCATACTCCTTATTTAATGTACTCAGCACTGCAGCAACAGTTACAACTACAGCCCATCTAAGAAGCCACTGACAGAATACCAAAGCAGGCATCTCCATCTCTATTGGCCAGTTATTGTTTCTGGATTTCTAAACACATTATTGAAATTGCTACTGGTTGTTTTATTGTAGGTCTCCATGCTGTGTGGCATATTTGCTGAATATGTGCACTTGCTGGTCAGGCCTGGTCGACTAGACTTTAGCTTTATGCTCCTGGCTAACAAGGCAAGACGTTTTTTTATTTGTCTTGCCTCAATGAGTTCAAACTTTTTAAGTGGTTCATTTTAATCAATTCTGCATCAAAAACACCTCAAACTGAACAGTTGTTTATATGTAATTGTTGTTTATGAAAAATCCATTTAGCTATTTTCGGTTTACTGGTCAACCATAGAGAGCCATGTGTGCACTGTGAGGATAAGTGTAGTTTTGTAGATGCAACTGCGTGTGCGTGTGTGCTTGCTTGCATGTGTGTGTGTGTGTGTGTGTGTGTGTGCGTGTTTATGTTCCCACATGCATCCCCCCTGCAGCCAACACACACACAATCTTACACACAAACACACACACACACACACATATAAAAGGTGTTTTTTCCAAGGGGTCAGGTGAATCTCTGGGATTACCTGACCCTACCAACCTCCCCCTATGACTTCTCTCACGCTATGGGGATTGCCACGGGATGCAGGGGGTCAAGGGTGGATCTCTGGATTTTACAGTCAATAAAAGGAAATCCCTGTTGCAGACCAGGCCTTTTTTGATTGGTATGCCTCTGGTGTCAGCAATAGACAAACAGCATCAAATGCATCTATGTTGCACTACTATCTATGACCATCTATCCAACCATTTGTTAACACACTGTACCACATCCCCCAACTGCCCCTATTCCAAAGAAAAACTCCAACCAAAAGGCTTGTTATGCTTTGTTCTGTTATTCCACCAGCATTCCTGCAAACATCCGTGGGAATAGCTCTCTTTGTGCCTGCCTCACCGGCCCCAATGACATTTCACTGTGTGTCCACTATGCCGACAAGACCTAAGTCGATATATACAAGCCCTGTCCACTGAACTGTAACTGCTAGTGAGTGGGAGTGTGGAGGAGGTCTGGGAGGCTCCGGAGACAACCGTGGTGGGAATTTGGGTTGCAGTCCAGGAGTATGGGAATGAGCTGTTTGTACTGATGTTTGAACAGCTGAGGTAGAACCATCCTCCGTCTCTGGAGAGCGGCGGAATGGGAGAAAGGTGGGCTGTTCAGATGGAGTCATGGGAAAAAAAGTGAGTAGCTTAAAGGGAAATCGCCGCTCTCTGTATTTTCTAATTTAAGAGAGTTACTGCTTCATACGCATGTTGAGAAATAATCGTGGTCTGCAACATCAACTCAAATTCGGACTTCGCTGGTGTTTGTGGTCCAATTTGGAAAAATGACAGCAATGGTCCAATTTCTCTGCACATTTTTGAGGTCGAAACAGAGTTGTGAATGCAGACTGCATTTTGCCTTTATTTCATGCCAATTAAAAATAATCACTTGGTTTAAATCAGTGGTACCCAACGTTTTTTGGCCTCTGACCCCATTTGTAGCTCTGAAAATGTTTGCGACCCCAACTTTTACATGTGTGAATCTGCTTCCATACATATTGTTTTTAATATGTCAACATCATGACGTATTAAATGTCCAATCAATCTCTGCCGGTTATATCGATGTCCCTGTGAATGTAATTGAATCGCTCTACTACGCACTCAGTGATTAGTAGTTTGCACATGGCTATGAATCATTAGGCAGTCAGTTTTTATAAACAGCATGCCTATGAGGCCTATTAAAAAGAAAACTGGTTTGCTAACATGGATCATCAAATATCTATAGCTTATGTCAGCAATCTTCTGCGACCACATATGCCACATGTGTCAAACACAAGGCCCGGGGTCCAAATCAGACTTTTGGTCAAATTCTATCAGGCCCGCGCAATTATTTTTAGTTTTCAGTTAATTTTGGTTCCTGTATGTAGTTCTGCATGCTGAATGGCCTGTCCACCCTCACCCTCACTAACCCTGGACCACCAACTGTTTCTGCAGCAACATTTACTGCTGCATTCAATCTGACTTCTGGTTTTCCATCTGCAAAGTTGTAAACTCAAGCAGCAACTAGAGAGGCAGGCACAAAAATTGCATGCAAACAACTGATACACAATGACTGAGGAAATGCACCTCAGTCTGCTAAATGGCAAATTTTGTTTAAAAAATTTCCAGGCAGATCTTTAGAGAAAAGAAAGTTGTATATGCATAGCATCTGGTCAAAAGAAAAGTATATTTGATAAAGTGGTTGGCGTCATGTCACACACTGATTCAAATATTGATATCTAGTTTATAAAAAGGGACTTTGCATTTTGTCCGTCTGTCTGTTTTTTATTAAATAGGTATACTAACTGTATCGCCCCCTGTGGTATTCATTATAAGAGTGTATATATATTTACAAATACCGTTCTTTGATGCAGTTGTATGTTGCAAACTAAAGAGAAGGCAAACCATGAAATCCTATTTGACCGAAGCGGCTTGCTCTATTCTATTGTCGTTAGAAGATGATTGAACATCTGGACTTTACTGACAGTTAGGAAGTGTGTGTGTGTGTGTGTGTGTGTGTGTGTGTGTGTGTGTGTTCCATGTTTTCTGATGACGGTGCTCAGAGAACACGACTAGCAGGACCTGTAGCTAGGCTACTACTACCACTTTCTTTCACAATGATGCCGTTTATGTGACTGCAGCCTCAAACTGTTTGTCCATGTATTTATGAAGATCATGCATCCTTACCGTAGTATGTTTGAGTTACAGTTCATTTTTTTAGTGGCAGACAATTTAAAATAGTGGCACCCAACTTCACACATCATAAGAAGGTTCTCACACTTCCCTGCAACTCTTAGCCCACATTATAATCACTTCAAATATATTGGTCCTCTATATTTGCCTCCATAATTGCCTCTGTACTGTTTTTTTTAATTTATTTAGCAGTTACCAATATACAATATGCAATAGGAATGTTGATTTTCAATTATTTCAAGGAACGAGTGATTACGTACCCGATTCCACACCGATTATTGAGGAAGGCTCTATATTTTCACAAATCTTGAAAATATAGCACCACTGGTTAAAATGCTTTTTCCCACACCAGTAAAATAATGAAAATCATGGGCCTGAATGGGACTCTACACATACTACGCGTTTTAAAATTTGCAATAAGTGATTTTTTATAAAAAAATTTTAGAAAAAGATTGATTTTGTACAGCTCTAGCCTGAGAATAAATCAATTTAACCAATCATAATCAGCTATTTTTGTAATTATCGCTGTCTGTTATATGTATTGATCATTCATTTCGATAGCAGTCGGCGTTTACTTGCACTGTGGTACGTGAATATTGGTTGCTTTTGATACCACGACATTGTGCAGTTGTATCGCAACAGTTTCATTTTGGATGCCAACTTCCTCCGTAAGAGTGATAGCCTACTTTTAGTTATTGAGGTTATCAGGGAAAAAACTAACGTCTCCAAAACATGGATGTATTAAACAATGCATATCCACCTCATCCGCAAACTTCCATTCACAACACTTTTTTACTTTCCAAGGTGTAGGCTATATAAATATATTTGATTATATAGCTTATAACATAGTCTTCATTTGATTGACCGTACCCATCCCTAATATGCAACGTGACATACAATATTAAAACAATATTAAAGTGGTGTACAACTGGAGGGGAAAATGTATTATTCACATTGCTCACCAACAATCTCACAAACACACACACACACACACACACGCCATTCTAGCTGCAGGCGACCAGTGACTGCAGCATCAATATATTTTTGCTGTTGATAGAATAAAGTGAACATAGTCAAGGGGTCCTCCAAGCAAAGCGTTCTCAAATCTACTGGGTTTCAGCACGGCCTCCACTGCCTCATGCATACTTCCAGAAGCATCGCCAACCACACTTCCTGAACACACATATCGTGAATATGGTCTGATCTAACAGTACCAAGTAAAATGTAAAATGTAGTATGAACACAATATGAGCTCAATTCATTCTTTTACTATATACTAAATAAACCTGCTGTTGTGTCTTCTGGAAAGATCCTTTAAAGCAGTGTTTATTGTCATGCTTTAGCGCAGCATACCCATCAAGACATTGAAATCCATACAGGGAGTTTACACCCCCACACACCAAAAGGCATCTTCCTCTGGAAGCCTCGGCATGGACCACAGGACATCCATTAGGTCCATAGACAGCCTGCCACTGCAGCCCCATTTCTGACTAACGAGTCTCCGTAGCCCTTATTATGCCTGTTGTTGGCTGTGTGCGTTGAGGTCCAGAGCAACATCTCCCACGATTCTCCCATCCTCCGTGTGCTTGGTGTGTAGTGTGTAGAGGGTATGACAAGCTGTTCGATACACACCTTGCAACCGCCACATGCAGCACACCTGCACACCTCAACATTACAAGCCCCCCCTCAACGCTTAAAAAATTCACCACACAATGTGTGTGCATGCACGAGAACACCTGCACACACGCACTCCCACACACACAGACACACCCACACAAACACAACCACACCCACACACACACGTTCCTGTGTGGACACTGCTCTCTCTCAGGTGCTGATGGTTTGTAGCCACTGAGCTGTGAAATATCCACATTTTCTGTCTTTGTGGCAGCAGAGAAAGCAACACCTCTTCTCACAGGAATGTCTTTATTGACCGAAGTGGGAACAAGGGGCAAAGCGGTGCACAGGGGATACATTTCAGCCTCAGGAACAGCGTTGATTTA
>OOFG01019101.1:2581-21337 GCA_900323295.1 Molva molva
TAAAATAATAAATATGCTATCCTATCAGTTAAAGAAGTTGATTTACGGGTTGTCTTCCAGCGTTGGATGACCAGGACAGTATAGTGGATGACCGAGGTGGTTACTACAACAGTGAGATGACTACAAGACCCCCACGCTACCACAACACACCCCAGACCAACTCCTCCGTACACCAGTATCCCATCGGCAGGCTTCCCCAACAGTCCCTGTCCAGAGACTCCCTGCAGAGCTTTGAGCTGGATGAAAGGGAAACTAGGGCCGGCAGGTAAATGTGTGACATACATACTTTCGTACATGCATACATTCCTGCGTATATACATGCATACATATGTATGTGCCTACATACATTTGTACACAAACACATACATATGTATTTATCTATATTGACTGAACTGTGTATGACCGTTAACACTAACATAGTCCCCCTAATTTGGCGCATCAAAAGTAAAAGTTTGCATAATCTTAAATAAAAATGTTTGTTCATTAGTATTTGAGGACAGTGTGCATGTGTCGTTTTAAAGGTGTTATATAACATATCTGTAAAGATGATCATAAACATGTTCATGAAGTGTGTTGTTTTTGCATCTATCACTTTCAGATGTTGACTTTCAGTTTTTTCTTTCATGCTTTTTTCATGTATTTGACTATATTTTTTGTTTTTCTAAAATGCCTTTTCTCTTTCTTTGCATCCTTTCTGCATGGCCCTGCATTATGTTGTTTCCTGTCTGTGCCCAGGCGGTCAAGCACTAAGGGTTTCAGAATGACTCCTGTGGACTCTGGTATGGGAGTAGAAGACTGGGAGAAAAGGTACAAGGTACCTGATTCAGGTGTTTTGGACGATTACTTGGATGATGAGCAGAAGAAGTGGGAGGATGATGAGAAAAGCATTATCTACCACATCAACAACAGCCGCAGTGAGTCGAAAGGGAGCAGGTTTTATCAGACTGTAGAGTGTGACATGTCCCCAGAAGATCCAGACTGCTTTTATGACACAAGTCTACCTGGTGGAAGGAAAACTGTGTTTGGCAGTGGCGAAGTAAGGTTGGTGAACAGGGAGGCTGGCAGTTTTGAGGATGAATCATCCCCTCCGGAAATTGACATAATTCCCTCGGTCAAACAGCTACGACGACAAACTGCCGGAGACGGTCTACTGTACAAGACCAGGCTATGGGCCAAAACTGCATTGGAGGGAACACTTGAGAGCTACGCTGCCTTTCAGAGGGAGGAGGTTGCCAGGGAGGAGGCCCACAGGGTCAGGAGCGAGTATGGCTCAATCAGTTCAGACGAGATGCGGTACTCATTTGGATCTGAGGAGGAGCTGGACGATCTGACTTTTATTGACGGTGATGTAACATTTGAGTACGAAAGTTACTACTATCCAGAAGGATATGTTGGGCAGGAATATTGGGGTGAGGGGAGAACAGGCCAAGGAGAAGATAGTATGCTGTCTGTGGAGGGAGAGGATGGAGTGATTGAGGAACCAATAGATGAATACATAGATGCGATGGGAGAGCTAGAGAACTTGGTTCATTCAGTGTCTGAATACCTGGCAGTTAAAGAGGAGGAAATCAACAACTATGAGTCTCTGCCTAAACCCATAAGGAGAAAACTCCCAGAATTACCAATGGATGTCAAAGCGGATACATTAAATGCTGAACCAGAGGGAGAAGCTAAAAGCAATGAACAGGAAACACATGAACAGGAACAGGAACAGGAACAGGTCAAAGTGAAGGAGGAGAGTACTGTTGAACAAGGCATAGCAGGGGTAAAGAATGCCATGAGCTCCTTATTCAGCACAATAACATGTTCAAAGCCTACTGCTGAGCTTCCAGAAGCATTGAGCACATCTCCATCTACTCCCCCTGTACCACATCAAACTGATTCTGGCATTTCAAAACTACTCTCCTTCATTTCTAAACCTAGCGGTGAGGCTACAGAGTGCGCTGTTACAGAAACAAATACCTCTCAAGTTTCGTCGACAACCGAGAACAGCCTCTCAAAGCTTCTTTCTTTTATTCCCAAATCTGGCGGCTTTAGCCCTCCTGTTGCCATAGTACCCCCTGCCTCCCAAGAGCCTATACTTGAAAAAAAGTTCACTCTTCAGTCCTTGTTGCCTTTTCATTCCTCTGATTCTAGTCGTCCAGCTGAAGCTGGCCAAAGCTCACAAGGCAGTGAGTCCACCTCGAACCAACCAACCTCAGTGGTTGAGTCTGTGTTAGGAAGACTCAGTCCCATGAGGTTTTTCTCTAGTGCTCCTACTTCCCGGGAATCATCCCCCCAGCCTGCAGAGCAAAGAAGTTCTTCTGCCACAAGTGCTGAATCCAGGCAAGAGTCTTTAGATAGAGACAGGAGTCTTAGGAGGTCAGCCTCACATGCAGATCAACAGCTATCTGGGGAAGGGAGTGGGTCAGTGGAACTCCTGCCAGGTTCAGGGAGTGGGTCAGTGGAACTCCTGCCAGGTTCAGGGAGTGGTTCGGTCGATCTTCTACCAGGTTCAGGGAGTGGTTCGGTCGATCTTCTACCAGGTTCAGGGAGTGGTTCGGTTGATCTTCTACCAGGTTCAGGGAGTGGTTCGGTGGAGCTCCTTCCTGAAATCGAGTCATCTGGTGAGCTACCTGATATTCAACAAAGAAAGAGTCCAGCTGTTTCTGAACCAAAGCCAGAAAGTAGCACAGAGGACACAGGATTCTTCAGCCCTTTCAAAAAATCACTGTCCTCCCTCATATCAACATCCAGTGAATCCTCTCAGCAGGTCGAAAAATCTGCAGATGAGTCATTTTTAGGCAACAAACTAAAAATGTTCTCATCTGAAAAAGTCTCAGCTCAGGCACCCAAGGTCGAAGGCGGCATGTTCTCTGGGATTCTTAAGTTTGCCTCTGGTGAAGAAAATACCAAAAGCGCCTCACCCAGCCCAGCTAGAACTCCGTGTCCAAGTCATGCTGTACTCCTTGAAAGTGTCCCGAAAGGGCACGCAGACACAGGATGGTTCTCTAACCTCTTCAAGGTGACCCCATCAGACTCAGCAGAGCAGCCAATACAATCACAATCCCCACCCACTGTTACGTTGACCGAGCCCAGCGGTCAAACTGAGCCAAATGCTGAGCCAAACACCCCTGAAAGTTTGAATGAAACTGAATCAATACCCAAAGGGCATATAATAACTGATGGAGCAAGCCAGTGTCCTACTGATGCCAATACAGATGCCTTGTCTAAAGATCATAACCCAGAACCGGTTAAATCTCAACCAGAACAACAATTCCCTCAGCAGCCTCACGGTTTGCTCTCTGGACTGTTAAAACTGGGATCAACAGAAGGCGTGAATGTAGGAGGAAATGCCCAGGGCGCGGTCAGTCAGCCTCAGCAGAGTGGGCTTTTCTCTGGGTTATTTTCATCCCTTCCTCAAACTTCCCCCCAGGCACAGCAGGGCTCAGAGGGTGGATTTCTGTCTGGCTTCTTAAAAATGGCCACAGACACTGTTGCTGGGCCCCAACCTCCTCCTGCCAAGGCAGGGTCTAATCTAACTGATCAGCACACTCACAAGGAAGGTCCTGAGCAGACTTCAACTCAAGGTGATGCACTTCCATCACAGCAAGGAGACACTTTTAATGAATTACATGAAATAGATTCTTTGGACGAAGGACACCCTGAAAAGCGATCACAAAAACCAGCAACCCCTGAACTACAGTCTAATCAAAAGCAATTGTCTGACCAAACAACAAAAAAAACATCTCCAAATGTGGAAGCAACACCACCACCTGGGGGCTTTTTTGGAGGTTTATTCAAAGGCCCAGAGGTATTACCCCAGCAAAGTGCTCCAGGTGTACAAACCAATCAACCAACCAGTGTCTTGTCTGGACTCTTTAATAAGATAGTGGAACCTTCTCTTGCCTCATCTCAGCCACAATCAGGCCCTGGCAGTCAAAGGTCAAGCCAAGGACCAAAGCAGCCTCAGGAAGGGGGGTTTTTATCTGGTTTATTTGGGAGTAGTGGACCAGACGCTTCTGTAAACCAAGCCCCTCCCCGACCGCAACAAGACAGTGGTCCCCCAAGCAACCAAGCTAACCAGCAAAATCTACTCAGACAAAAGCCAATCCCAGCACAGCAGCCGCCCGGGGGTCCTGGAGGCATACTTTCTGGACTGTTTAACAGAATGGCAGATGCCCCTCAGCCACCTGAAAGTCAACCATCACAGGAACATATCCTAAGGCCGGGTCAGAGTGCACCTCAACAACCATTAAATCAACAAGGGGGTTCCCTCTCTGGGGAAAAGCAGCCTCAGGAAGGGGGGTTTTTATCTGGTTTATTTGGGAGTATTGGACCAGACGCTTCTGTAAACCAAGCCCCTCCACGACCGCAACAAGACAGTGGTCCCCCAAGCAACCAAGCTAACCAGCAATCAGGAAGCCGGCAAAATCTACTCAGACAAAAGCCAATCCCAGCACAGCAGCCGCCCGGGGGTCCTGGAGGCATACTTTCTGGACTGTTTAACAGAATAGCAGATGCCCCTCAGCCACCTGAAAGTCAACCATCACAGGAACATATCCTAAGGCCGGGTCAGAGTGCACCTCAACAACCATTAAATCAACAAGGGGGTTTCCTCTCAGGGTTGTTTTCAATGGGGCCTACGCCTTCAGCACAGCAACAAAACCCTGACAATAAACCAAACCAGCATCAAACTCACCAAGGTAACAGACAACCTTTACAAAGACAAAATCAGATACCTCCACAACCAGCTGCTTCTATGTCTGAGCCACAGCAGGGTGGACTGCTGTCAGGGATTTTCAGTAAGTTAACAACTTCTGACAATACACCCCAACAACCCACTCCCAAGACTGGCCTTCAAGGTAATAAGACAAATACACCAAGTGTACAAGCTCAATCTGAAATTCAACAAGAATCCCATCCCAGCAATCAAGGCGGATTCCTTTCTGGACTATTTAGTCAGACTTCTCCGCAACAGGCAACAGCTAATCAGCAAACCAGTCAAAGTGGAGGCTTGCTTTCAGGTTTTCTGAAGCTTGCATCTAATGAAAATGAATCACAACCAACCCAGACAGGACAGAAACCTGTCAAACAAGGACAGGCTCTCCCTAAAGCTGAATCAGGTGGAATGCTGTCTGGACTGTTAAGTAAAATTTCAGCAACCGAAGAAGATCCATCACCAACTATTGGGCAAAAGCCCCAGTTTGCAATTCCACAGCAGCAGGCTCATGCAGGTCAGGGGCGCCCACAGATTCAGAGAACCAGACCAGTGGAGTTGCAGTCCTCCCAGGACGTCACAGCAAACAAAGATTCAAAGAATTTACCACAGAAAGGGTTTCTCTCAGGTCTTTTAAATGCTTCAGATGAGACATCAACATCAAAGGCACCAATTGTCCAGCCTTGCAAAGAGGAGCTGAAAACCAGTGCAAGTAGTACATCAAATAGCACAACTCCTGGTTTGTTATCCAACATTTTCAAATCAGGAAACAGTGATGGCAATAATCTGGCTACTGCTGATACAGAAAAAGGTCTGCTCAGTCGATTACTATCAAAAGGTAGAGAAGATGTCCTTACGAGTGCTACTACAGCCGCCAGTGAAACAACATGTATACCTGATAAAGCACCTCAATCCTCAAAAATTTTGCAAGATCCCACCATCTCCTCAACACAGCGCTACCTTGAAGAAATTCAACGGCTATTGTATGGCACTGCAGAGGAGTATGGCTACCAGGATCTTTTATATAACTTTGCAGAGCATGGTGTTATTCCACCAGAACTATATGAGCATCAGTGTCTCATAGAGGCCCTTCTTTGGCAGCAGCTGAATGATTATGCCCTCGCTGAAGCTGTTGATGCTCGGGTTAATGAGTGCTACCAGGTCACCCAAGGAAACATGCCCCCCACGGTTGTTGGGCCTGTTTGGGAGAATCCTGGATGGCTCGATCCAAAACAAATTGACACCAGTCAGTTCAAGATACCCTCGCACCCCTGGAGATATTCAGCTTCCCAAATGTTTGAAACCAGAAATGGCTTTCTGGAACCCGATGAAGACCTTGTTTTGTTTGACATGAGTTTCAGTGACCGAAAGTCGTGGAGCAGCTGTGACCACTTAAATGATCTTGATAAAAACAGAAAACCCTGGATAGTTACTGCTGTAAACCTCTCTACAAAGAAGCCCAGAACAAAGCTAAGTAGGTGTCAATCTCTTAATGACTGTGTCATCCCTGATTTCAGCAGTGTTGTTGATAAAAAGGACAATAATTATGTTGTAACAGATAAAAAAGAAATAAATCTCCATTCTGCTACAGAGTTTCTAAAACGTCTTGCAGCCAAAAGAGGCCCAATGGATTTGACACATGGTGCTATGGATTTAAGTCAGACCACAGAAATGGCAGGAGATGAAGATCTTTTTGAGGACCCAGAGTGGTATCAACAGTGGATTTCGCTATTGGACCAAGGCATGTGGTGGCCAGCTGAAGCAGGGGATTGTGGGTATTATGTTTACACAGATGAAGAATATATTTATTCATTATTGACCGACAAAGCTGGGAAACACCTCTATGCTTGCGCCACTCCAGAAGATATGCATGTTCTTGGAAATATCACAGAAAACATTGCTAATGCTTTGAAACTTAAAGAAAATAAAGTAACCCTTTGTGGTTTCAAAATACCACTCTGTAGTGAGGATGATGGTTTCTGGATTCCTGACCAACAGCAGAATTCACAGCTCCTTGGTGCTCCTATGGATCTAACCTCAGCCTTAAGAAAAGGCGATAAAATAATGAACATGAATTTAGAAAGTTTCTCCCAAATGTTTCAAGAATCCATATCTTCCCAATCGCAACAGCCTGTAGATTTCACTTTGTACACTTTGAAAAAGATTACAATGGAAGAAGTACAAAATGGTTATAATGAAGTACAAAATGGGTATAGTGAAGTACAAAATGGGTATAGTGAAGTACAAAATGGTTATTGTGAGGAGAAATTGGATGCTGCTGATCTGACGCTGAAAACACTTAAAGAGAGTCACGTAGGTCCATATTGGAAAAGTCAAAGAAGTAAAGATATCATCAGTCCTTCATCCACAACTCCTAGGGCCTCCCCATGTTCTTACAAACAGCAAGTTTCTCCAATACCTGAGATAAGAATCCGACATGTAGATGAGAACCCTGAAAACATGCCCAAAAATAAGTCAAGTTTCCTAGTTTCAACAGTTACCTCAAATACACCCAAATCACCATCTGTATCCATCAACGTTTCAGAGGGCCTCATGGCTACTAAAAACGCCCAGGAGCCCAAAATAGCCTCCAAAATTCCTGTGACTGCACAGTCTGGAAGTAAACTTCCAGGTACACAAAGAGATTGTAAACCTCAATTGAACCCCCCCTTGAAGACACCTTCTAGTAAGATTCTACCCAGTGCATGTGCTGGTTCACCATGTGTTACACCACAGAGGGTTCAGCTCACAAGACAACTATCCCAGAGTTCTGCACAGATGCCACAAGCAACCATGGCCTCTGTACTCTCTACTTCAATGGCAAACCAACACTATCCCTCCACTTCTGACCAGCCACAGAGCCCGCCTCAGAAACGAAAGCCGCAATTACATATTCTGAACGACACCCCTTTGACGCCCTATAATGGATGCTCCCACAATAGAGTTGAGCACAGCAGTGCTCCACCCGACTCACAGCTGGGAAATAGAGCTCTTGATTTTTCTGCTAGCACCAATAAAGAGAAAATACAAGCCAAAGATGCATCTCCTGCTATTCCAAAATCTACAAACACAACAAAGGACCAAGTGATAGACTTTACAAAGTACAAATGTAAAAGAATCAAGGAAAGGAAGCAGAAGGAAGTTGAGGCCCAAAGTGGTGGGACTGACAATGGCCGATTCCCAGGTATAAATCTGACAAAGAAGGTTGAGGAAGATGAAGCTGAATGGGATGATATGGAATATTCTGGTATATCATCCCAAGGACAGCCCAACTGTTCAATATTGAGAGATGTCTCTCCTCAAATTACCCCAAAGCCAAGTGAGCAACACAACACATTACGGAGAAAACTACCCATTTTAGAAAAGACCATTGACAATACATCATCGAGAGTGCAATGCCAAACACCCACCTTGCCCCACAGGGCTTCTCTTTCCAATGAGAGTAACCAAATAGGCCACAGAATATCTGTTAGCAGTGCAATGGACACGCCCCCCACACCGTCCCCAACGCATTCTGACAGGTTAGAAAGTCAAATTATAGGGAAAGTTCCTGGTTCACTTATTGATTCTGTCAATGCTGGGGCCAATCACAATAGAGTTATCCAGAAACAATCCTCATCTACTTCGCCTTTAGTAACCTCTGTCAGACAACAGGTAGAAATTGACAGGCAAAATGTCAAATCCTCACCTGCATTCCAAATGCAGCCATGTCACTCTGTGCTTGAAACAAAACCAGTAAGACAGACAGTTAGTGATATATATCCTGTGGATAGCAGGAAGGTTGTTTTTGCCCAGGCCCCACCTGTGACCAGTGATTCTTTTCACAAACAACAGGAGGTCACAACACCAGCAAATTTAGTTAAATCCACATTAGACATGTCTACGAAAGTTCCACCACACCAACCTCAACAAACAATGGCTCAGTCCCATGATTTGAATAGCAATGCACTGTCGTTTAAAAAGAAACCATTAAACCATGAAGATGCAAAGCAAAGGCCTAACTGCCATGGATCAGTTGATCTTAGAGCTGTACCCCCCGATAAACTGAGACAGACACAGGAATATGTAAAGACTGCATCTGTTAAGGATCCTCAGATTTCCACTGCTATAGTTGCAGAAGTCGGAGGCTCTGTTCGAAGACAGCAAATGATGACTGATAGTTGGCGACAGCAGCTTACAAATGAACAGACACTTTTACGGCACTCTGCAGAGTCTTTGCCAAATTTCAAGGAACGTCGGCAGGCCACAGCACCAGCTAATGCAGTCAAAGCCACACTAGACATGTCCTCTAAATATGCTGCCACCTTCTCCGAAGTTCGTCCTAAAGAAACAACCAATGCGACTGTTGTCGAAGCTATCCCACTTATGAGGGGTAAGCTGAGTGCTCGTGAACTGGCCAGACGAGATTCTGTTGGTCTTCCATTGGTTGTGGATATCCCTTCAGGAGACTTATTTGCTTATGAAGGTCAGACAATTGGCCAGACGAGGTCTCTTACAAGTTCAAAACATAGTGTTGATGATAATCAAGGCCAATCACATGTCCAACAAAAATTGGAGCAAAGCTCATCAGTTGCACAGGTTGGGCAGCCAGCCCCTGAGATGTTCCCCTTAACTTCAGCCTATCAGAATGCATATGTCCCAGAAGCATTAGATATGTCCACCAAGACATCCAAAACATCCCAAGAACATGTTGCAAAGTCAAGTGAAATAGAAGCAGTGTCATTTGTGATTAAGCCAACGGTTCGAGCAGTTGCCAGAAAAGATTCAGTTGGTGTTCCACTAGTAGTCGAATCAATTCCACATGAAAAATTGAGGGAGAAGCATCCTGAAGCTCTGACAACAGAACAGCCTCAGCAAGCTACAGATGGATCCAAAGCCCAGAGTCATGTTCTTTATCAGCCTCTGTATAGCTATACCTTTGCAGGGGTTGCTTATGTAAATGAAAGCAGGATAGGGTCACAGCCTATGGCCCAGTCGTCTATGACCCAGTCGTCGACAGGGATTTCAGCCCCAGCTAATTCTGTGAAAGGTACCCTGGATATGTCTGCAAAGGTAATAAAGCAAGATATGGTGCCAAACATCTCAGATCCAATGTCACTAGTAAGGACAAGACCATCTGCCTCGGCCCGTGCTAGAAGAGACTCTGTTGGTGTTCCTTTGATTGTTGAGCAGCCTTCATCCGAAGAGCAGCCTATAAGCCAACAGACACAGGCTAGTACCCAATATCAAGGACAACACACATCTTTTAGAGGTGTTGCTTTATGTTCTCCTCTATACAACCAAACCTACCAAACAGTGTCAGCACCTGCCAATTCCATTAAAGGGCTTTTGGATATGTCTCCAAAACCACAGCAGAAATCAGCCGAACAACCTGTGGATCTGAACAGTGTTGTACCACTGATAAGGGACAGGCAAAGCCTACCATGGATAAGCTCTGTAGGTCTATCACTAGTAGTAGAGCCCACTCAGTTAAAGCCCCAGATGCTAGAAAGAACTTTGTCGCTGCAGCCAACACAGGATATCGGACCAGAAGATCCCATATCATGTGCAGTTAAGACAAATAAGAAATTGCATCAACAGCTCAACAGATCAAATACACATGATGGACCTCAGCCACATAACAAACCCATGGATTTCTCTGGCCGAGAAATCCCCAAAGCAACAAGAGTTATTGATCAATCATACACTGAACATGCAGCTGGAATGCCTGTAGATTTCACGACAATGGCAAAACAGGAAATTTATAATAGAAGACAAGGGGTCTATTACTCAATAAAGAAAACCCGCCCAGATATTGTTGATCTAACTGTGAATGTTCCGGACAGTAGATGTGTTATCCAGACTGATGAAGCAGCAGAGGACTTTTCCACTCTTAAACTGTATCACCTTGAGCATATACCCTCTGCTCCAGCTACCCATTATGTGGTTAGAGAAAATATATTGCTTTCTTCATATCAGAAACCACAATTAGCTGAGGAAGATAGTATTGCGCAACAGTTAGGTGAACAATCTGCTCTACCTTCCAGGGGGAATGCTGTACCACTGCCCAAATTAAATGTTTCACCACTTAGTACTGCCCCTACTTCAATGCCCATTCACATGGCAAGAGAGTCTCCCATGCCTTTTACTCAGTATACACATGGCAGGATATCTGTAGTCACACAAGAAATTGCTTACCAGCAGCTCAATGCTTCACATGTCATTGAATCCCAAAGGTTTCAATATCAGCCTTACCCAGCACAGCAAGCGGTCCAACAGTCTCAACAGTCTCAACAGCAGCAGGCAAGTGCAGGGGTTGATTTCCTCCCACATAAATATGGTGCTCAACCAACACTTACTGTCTTGCAACAACGTACACCTGGCCAACATGCCATGCCCTCAAGACCAATTCTCATTAAACAGCCAACCGTTGAAAGTATGGGAAGCATTGATGAAAGCACATTTGACGTTGGAGCAATGACAAGTCGTCAGCATTCAATATCTACATCTACAGCTCAACCAGAATATGAAAAACACCAAATTGTTCTAAATACACAGTTTGAAAAGGCACAGACGCTGCCCTTTTCCAGCACTCAGCCAGTGCATGGTAGATCTGAAGTTTCACATCTCCCTCAATCTTGGAATGTGCAGCAGAAGAGTGCACCTCCAGTCGCTATGTCTAACAGGAAACCTGATCAAGTGCCAATACAATATGGATCAAGCAAATGTCCTGTTATGGTCCTAAACGCTGATGGTACAATTCAAACTGTGGTCTCAGAAAAAAGTGGCATCACAATGCAACCTCTAGCATTGAATCTTGACAAACCAAGCACAGAAATGCCTTCCAGCCAATCATCAGCTGGGCCCGGTTCTGTCCAGAGTTTGGTATCAAAGTTTAGTGGTTTAGCTGCAGATGCCAGTTTCGTGACTAGACCTGCTGTTGTCAGACCCCAACAATCTCAAAATGTATCGACAACCGCTGATCACAAAATCCCTCAAACAGGCCCTGAAATATCTTCTGCGACATTGTCTGTGGCTTCTCCTGCCACTGAATGCCCTGAGCAAACTGCACCCTACACAACATCTAATGCCAGCCCAACCAGCAAGGCAATGGGCAGAGAGATGTTGCCCATTCTCACTACACCAGCTACATCACTTGCACTTTCACTGACTGATGAACGTAGTGTCTTGCAGTCTGATCTTCCACCAGATTCCACACTCTCAGAGACACATATAGAATGTTCAGGTAAATGCATTACTGCAGGAGCAACTGTCATTGCAGAGTCCATAGGTATTCTTGAACCGGAAAGACAGCTTCAAACCTTGGAAGACACAGAACAAGCAATTTCATCAAAGATGCACTCTGCTAATGTTAGAGAGGTGTCCTTTGGAGCAAATGTACCACTGGAAAAAGTGGATTCACCAAGGCCAATCTACATTGGCATTGGAAACTCAGAAACGCTACCAGTTGAACCAGCCATTGATCCTAGTGAGCCAAGACCGTACATTAGATTACCACATATTTTTGTCTCTGCTGCTAGTTCACCGGAGGATGAATTCATGGAAAATGAGCTGACTGGTTCAAGGAGACCAGAACAGTCTCCGGATACAGTTTGTAACACAACTACGCCTCCCAAAGTAGTGCTCCCTGACAGTAAAGACTCAGCAGCAATACAAGATGTTGAGAGTTCTGTAGCCATAGAGGCATCAGATGATCTGAAAAAGCCTATTTTAGTGGAGCATTCCCTGGAAGATGAACATAAATTACACATGTTGGATGATACTCAGCGTGAGGACACTGAAGTAAAAGCCGAAATTTCTGAACCTTCTACTGGTCAATTCTACAAAGAACAATGCCATGTAACTCAAGAATTGACAGCACCTGTTAAAACACAGGAAAATGCTTTTATTAGAGAGGACCTTGGTACTTTGGAAAAGATGTCAGAAGAAGCCATAGTTTCTGATAAAGTTGAAAGAGAAATTCAAGAAAGGCTTTTGGATGATGAAACTTTAGAGCAACCTGAGGCACTGAAGTCTCCAGATGAGTTGCCCAGTACAGAAGTATCTTCAATTCTGTTTGAAGTTCAACCTACTGATGACAAAGCTGATAGAGATGTTCCAGAGTCAAGTCTTGTTATATCATCTCAGCAGGAATTCCCACCTAAGGAAGAGACAACAACATCTAAAGTTGACCAGCCAGAGCCAGAACCTCATAAAGAACAATCAAGCAAGGGCTTATTTTCAATGTTTGGCAGTGCCACAGTAACGTCACAGCAGAACTCTTTGCAGACGGGATCATCAATACTTGGTGGCATTCTTCCTGGTTCTTCTACCACAGATACCCCAGGAGGAGGACTGCTCTCTATGTTTGGTGGTTCAACTACACAGAATTCACAGGAACTCAGTTCCCCAACACCATCAGTCTCCGAATCACAGGAGCCTCCTGGAAAGGGCTTTTTCTCCATGTTTGGTGGATCCAGTGCTCCAACTAGTCCTATTATTGCTCCTCGAGATCCTCCTCCAAAAGAACCTACAGGAAAAGGTATATTTTCAATGTTTGGTGGACCTGCCACACAACAGCCACCAAGTCCACAAGGTCCAGCTGGAGTTGAAGCCCCACCACGGGGATCTTCATTATTTGGCAATATCATTCCAGGTTCAAATGCACCTAAAGAATCTCCTGGTGCAGGCTTTTTTTCAATGTTTGGAGGGCCCAGTTCCCAGACCCCACAAAGAGGAGCTACACCAGGACCAAGAGGAGCTACGCCCGGACCTAGAGGCCATCCACCTGGACCTAGAGGAGCTACACCAGGACCTAGAGGCCCACCACCTGGACCCAGAGGAGCTACACCTGGACCTAGAGGACCACCACCTGCACCCATAGGAGCTACCCCAGGACCTAGAGGCCCACCACCTGGACCTAGAGAAGCTACAACTGGACCTAGAGGACCACCACCTGGACCCATAGGAACTACACCAGGACCTGGGGCTGCACCACCTGGACCAATAGGAGCTACATCAGGACCTGGGGCTGCACCACCTGGATCCATAGAAGCTACACCAGGACCTGGGGCTGAACCACCTGGACCAATAGGAGCTACACCAGGACCTAGGGCTGAACCACCTGGACCCATAGGAGCTACACCAGGATGTGGGGCTGCACCACCTGGACCCAATGACCCAGAGCCAACAGCAAAAGGACTTTTATCTATGTTCAGTACTCAGAGACAACCACCAGTACAAGCCGTTGACATGCAGCCAGAGGGTAAAGTACCTTCAATTTTCTCACTTGGTGGAGGTCCTGATGAAAGCAAACCTAAAAGTGGTTTTGGAATTCATGGAATGTCTTACATGGAGGATAAAAAAACGGTTGAATCTAAGGAAGATGTCAATGAGGATAACAAAGAGCATATGTGTGAGCAAGAAATTTCAGGTGATGTAAAAGATGATCAAATACCAGAAGCAGAAATTATACCTGAGCCCAAACTCACAACAGAAGGGAATCTCCAAACAGACTCTGAATATAGAGACTCAAGCATGAACGTTATAGAATGTACTGTTCTCTCAACTGGCCAACAGGAAATGACGATTGACTTGACTCACTCTCCGTCCACCGACCATGTTGGACTGGAGCTAAATGAGCAACATGGGCCCTCAGAGGAAAAGGCCATTGATAAGTGTGTCACATGGAAAACTGAAGATGTCAGGGAATTGGAAAACATAGTTGAACCCAAGGTAGAAGAAACAAATGAAACTAAGGAAATATCTGAAATATCCAAAATAGCTGATAATGTATCCACTCTTACTCCTGATGTTTTAGAAATAGCTGAAATGGAAAAGCCTCAGGAAGTCAAAGAAACTGTTGCAGTTCCAGAGAGAATCACAGAAGATTTAAACAAAGCATCAGGATCATATGCGGTGGAATCTGCTGTTGAGTTGGAGACAATAGAGAGAAGAGCAGAGAAACCCTCTGATGAACCTATGACCTTTGACATCTCTTCTCCACTGGCAGCGGTTGAACAGGTGGGCAAACCCACTGAGGAACCTTTGAAAGAAACTAGTGATGCAGAAACGGATGCCACCAGGGATCAAACAGTGTCTGAAATAGAATCAAACACATGTAGTCCTGAAACTAACGACGCAGCAGCTTGTAGTGCGGTCACTGCCGACAGCAAACATTCAGATGTCTCAGTCTTAACAACAGACAAGGAGAAAGCAGTTATCTCTCAGCCACCAGCTGAAGATCCTCCAACATGTCCTCCAACAGGTCCTTCAATGGAATCTGCTGGATATCCACCACCGATTCAGCCACCAGGACAAGGTGTGGCTAGACTCCCTGCCATACAAGGACCAAGATTTGGAGGACCCAGATTGGGAGGACCCAGAGTGGGAGTACCTAGTATAGGAGGACCTAGAATGGCTGGTCCACGACTGGCTGGTCCAAGGCATCCAGTACCTCAGAAGTCCCCAGAACCTGCTCCATTTTCAAATTTTATGTCTATGTTCTCTACCCCAAGTGCACCAAGCAAACCAGCCAGTAGTGGTGGCTTTTTCTCAAGTACCCCAGGTTCCTTCTTTGGATCAGCACCTGCTCAGCCAAAGCAAGAACAGAAAAGTTCATTGTTTGGCCTTTCAAGTGGCCTTTCAAGTGGTACAGAGTCCCTTACAAGTGACCTGTTTGGTATTTTCAAGGGACCAGAGGCCACAAAATTAAGTGAATCCCAGCCTCTTGAAACACAGATTAGGCAAGATGACCACAAAGACAAAGAAAATACAGATATTGAGAATGCATGTACAACTGAAGAGAAAAATGCTGAAATAACTCAAGAATCCGAGGTTCCTGAAAAAGGCCTAATTGAAAATGCAGAACGAGCAGACAAAACGGTGACAGAAGAATGTGATGTTACTAAGCCGGTAGAAGAAGAAGAACACCATGAATCTGTTGGACTGTCCATGGATTCCAAAGCTGGACCACAGCTGGCTCCAGAACCCAAGGCTGATGCACCTCCAGCTCCAGAATCCAAAGGCATGTTTGATATTCCAAGGCTGACTGCTCCCAAGTTTGGCTTCATCTCTGGAGCAGCTGAGGGCGCTTCCTCCCTGGGTTCTCTTTTCTCCACCAGTCCTTCCTCAGTCCTTGCTGCAAAGACTCCCCAGCCACCCCAGTCAGACGGTGGCCTCTTCTCAGGGTTTAAAAACCTCTCTGCTGGAATCTTCCAGGAAGAAAAATCTGCTGGGAAGGAGGACCCATCACAAAGTTCATCTGTGTTTGGAATGAAACTCGGCTCTGTGTTCGGAGCCTCAGATTCTTCGAAAGCTGAAGAAACTCCTCAAGTAGTCACTAGCCAACCTCAAATTCTTAGTCCTAAACTGGCAGACAAGGTCTGCCAACTAGAGGCAGAGGAAATGTCTTCTGGTTCAGAAGAGACTGGCAGTGCAGATGTTAGTGACACAGAAGAGCCAACAGAAACATCCAAAACGTGCTCAGCGTTGTCCCGATTCCCCTCCTTATCCCTCGAGAAAGGTTTTGTCCCCTCACTTCCTGAAGAAGTTTTAGTCTCATCAGCTCAAGTAACCGAGGAGGAGACCTCTGACCACAACACAGAGGAGTTCAAGAAGGAGTCAGTGCAAAGGCTAGTATAATACTCTACCTGTTGTAGACAAGGACCTCTAGTGTATAGCACTTCCCCTGCCCTTATAATTCTGTTGTGCTTTAGGCCATTTCCTTTCTCCACCCTTTCGTGCTGTGATGTTTCCTGTTTCAGTTGTAAATCAATGTCCACGTCCTTCATTCCTAACACAAAACAATGTTATTGTAGCAGAAAGGGAATAAACTAATTAATTAATTTGGCCCTTTCCAAAGGAACACTAAATAACAGATTTGAGACATAATAGCACCCAGCTAATAAATAGTAATAATATAATGTGTAGAGTATAATAGTATAAATTCCTGGTATAAAACCGAAACCACACAGTGGCCTACTATCCCCCTTTTCCTCAAACTCCATCATCTGTCGATTTTTTAGGAAAATAGTTATAAAGTTTTAATAACATTTTTATGATCTCCTTTTTATTGATCCAGATAGTCAATCTCCTGATACTTTTTGCTTTCATGGATACATGTTGTTGTTAAGACAGGCCAACCTTAAATTTCTTCTTGGGATATATAGAAGTTACTTTTTTTTACTAGTTTTGGTTAAAACGGCAACTATGTATATATTTTGGTCCATAAACCTCTAAACATAAACCCTGTATTTCTTGACCCGACCACAGTCCGGGAGACGGTAATTTCAGCTCATCAGGAAACTCCAGCCAGGCCAGCTCTCACGTTATTCCTGAGCACATTGCTCACAGCCCGCCACCGTTGCCAGGACAACCGCGGGGAGAGGAAGAGGAGGCTGAGACAGGACAGCATTCACTAGCTGGTTCCAACAAAGACCTGAAGGACTCCTCTGCCCTCTTGGTCAGTCCAGCCATGGGTATTTGTGACATGCCTCAGATCAATGGCAGGTGAGTTGGCTCTCCCGATACCGTTACCATTTCAGTACGTTCTGGTGATTGGCAAGATAATGACTTATGATTGGACTCTGCATGGCTGAGCTTGAGTTTTTGTGTGATAGTTTTTAACATCATGTAACTACTCTGTTGTTCCAGGTTTGAAGACAGTTCTCTGCCCTGCTCCTTATCCCGGGTGCACTGGCTCAAGGCCTACAACAGAGTTAGAGTGCAGCTTTCTAATGTAAGGAACATTACTAGGCTTGTTTTCTCCGATCTTCCTTTCCTTTTTTAGTTCTTTTTTTTGGTTAGTTAAGGTTTTCATCATGCCAAAATGGTAACGATTTTAATTTCAGAGATATCTCTGGTAGAATGAAAACTATCTCTGATAGAATGTTAATTATCTCTGGTTGAATGATAACTATCTCTGGTAGAATGATAACTATCTCTGGTAGAATGATAACTATCTCTGGTAGAATGTTAACTATCTCTGGTAGAATGATAACTATCTATTTTCAAATGATAACTATCTCTGGTAGAATGATAACTATCTGGTAGAAGGATAACTATCTCTGATAGAATGAGAACTATCTCTGGTAGAATGATAACTATCTCTGGTAGAATGATAACTATCTCTGGTAGAATGATAACTATCTGGTAGAATGATCACTATCGCTGGTAGAATCATAACTATCTCTGGTAGAATGATAAATATATCTGGTAGAATGATAACTATCTCTGGTAGAATGATAACTATTGCTGGTAGAATGATATTATAGGTAGAATCATAACTATCTTTGGTAGAATCATAACTATCTCTGGTAGAATGATAGTACTATGATATTCAGACTGACTGTTCTCTCGGAGGTGGAAGTTGTAACTTCTTGTTTGGCATGACATTCAGAAGCTCAACCAATCTCTTCCTATATGTTCCTTCTCAAACCCATTTCCTCCAAATATCTTCTCTCTTCTCTACTTCCTCTCCTCCCTCATTCTTTCCCTTATCTTCCTCCTCTTGTCTTTCTTCCCTTACCCGTCTTACTTGAGATTTTGGACTTGGGCAATTTCAATGAATGTATATATTTTTTAACTGACCCGTGACTCCTTTCAGAGCTGTGATCAAGATGGCGCCGCCAGCAAACACCAACGGGCCAAGCCAAGGTTAGTGTGTGTGTGTGTGTGTGTGTGTGTGTAAGACCACCACTACGGGGGTCTTCAAGGCTGTTGATTGGCCGGTAGGCCTTGTGTCATAGCGTACCCATTGGACCATAGGATAACCATAAGTGTATTATCTTACCAACACATTTACATTTGCTCCACTGTGCATGTTTGATTACCTTGAGTGTTCTATAAATAATTGTATGTGTGTGTATGTGTGTGTGTGTCTGTGTGTGGTATTGACAGTATGCCAGTCCTTCATAAGAGACGACCAATCCCGCTGTTCAGTGAGTTGGTGAGTACTGCCCCTAACTCAACCCTTTATGTAAGCAAACCAAACACTGTTTGAGCTAGTCCACGCCCTCTGTCAACGTTTAGAAAATAAACTTCTTGCCAGCTTCTGGTAGACACTTTTCATTTAGGGG